>JACDNR010000190.1:0-37486 GCA_013421045.1 Propylea japonica | reverse complement strand
CTGGTGTCTTTTCTGCTCTCCTAATCCATTGGATGATTAAATAGGGACCGTCTCCTCATAGTATCAATATTTTTGTTGTAGAATTCCTTCACTTTGGACAAGAAATATTAAGGTTCTGTTCGATTTCTTTTTCGAATTTTCTTTAAACCATTTCAATTTCTTCCTTGCACCATGCTACTCTTCTTGATGGCTTTCCTATAAAATAAGCGGATTATTCATCAAGTATGTCCTATAATACCATTTATGAATTGAAGGTTTGTGAAAATCTACTACGAATAAGTATTAAATAAGTAAGCAAAGAAAACACATTCATAAACCTAAGGCTGACCTGCCACCGGTTACGAATGAACAGAAGCTAACACTAAGTAACGGAAGAGTGCGAAATTATACTATGGAGTCGGCAACTGATTGCGAAGCGAACCAGTTCATTTCAATTCACCCGAAGGGCAGCAATAAATCAGCGGCTGATGCCATGCAGAGAGATTTTATTATTTTATTGAGCACTCAGCTGGGGTACCCAAAACCGAACGCTTGCTTGTGATGCGACGAAGCTTTGATGCGGTCGCCAGGAGTACAGGGTGGGCAAAATTCGTTGTCTACTGAAGGGATCTCGAGAACTATAGCAGCTAGAAGAAAACTGATGTCACATTCTCGAGCTCTTTTTTCCTGAATAATTCAAATCTGAAAACGGATATAACCTTTTGTTCATAGATTTTGAGTTATGAACGAAAATTGATAGGTACTGTACAAAATTTAAAATTGAATATCTCGAAGACGAATGAATTTAATGAAAAAAAATGATATGTTGAATTCAGGATACAAAGGCCTCTCAAATGAGGTATCACTTACATTCAAAATTTAGGGTTGGTTTTCTGACCCTAAGGGTTGAGTGATATAGTTGTGAATTTGACCTTAAATTTGTCCCCCTCGAATCAAAAATCGACGTGTCCGAGTATTTTTTCGAAATAAATTTATTTCGCCCGTTATCTCGTCTATTTAGTTTCAAAAAACCCACCCTGTATGAACGATATGTTGTCTGTTTTTCAGATTCGGATTAGTCAGGAAAAAAGAGCTCGAGAATGTGCTATCAGTTTTCTTCTAGCTGCTATGGTTCTCGAGACAACGAATTTTGCCCACCCTGTACATTAAAAAAATGTGATCCTGGTTGTGAAAACTAACGGGATTTTTCCTCGAGCTTACTACAACTAACCTAACCTTAGTTAACTACATGAATTTCTTCGAAGAGTAGTTAGATCCATGACGTCATAGTTAACCAAAAAGCAAACCAATTGTTCAGGATGGTTAGCTCGAATAGTTACTCTCTACTTCGTTTTGCTTTTAAAGCGCAGGTTTGTGGCTCTGGATTTTGGAGGGAAAACATTTGATCCGCTGATTTGTCTTATTTGGAAATAATTTATGATGAATAACGGAAAATGTACCATAACACCTTATGAAAAAGTTGCTGAGAATAAATTAGCGATGTAGGTACTCAATTTTAGAGAATAGACCAAGAATGATGGTGTGTGAGTAAAAAAAGGGATGTTTGATGTTTTTGGATTATTATTGCTCAACTCATTATAATTTCTTTTTCTGTTGTAGTCCCTGAAGAGTGAGCGAAAGCTTGGATGTTTTCAATAAAGAATTCCCATTTTGACTTCATTCCTGTGCTTCCTGAATCTATTTATGATCTAGTGTTGTTAAAATTTATAATTGCTTCAAGGAATACTTTGTAATGGTTATGAAAAGATGTCATTTGGAAGGAGAGTTAATGTCAATACAGGCAATATTTCCCATTACATAATGTGAAAGAATTACTGAAACCAGAAAAATGCAATAGGTAATAATAATAATAGGAATATTAATTATTACCATGAATGAACTTCAGAAGAGGATTCGAAATAAGTCTTACCTAGAGCATATTTCAGTTCTGATTTAGAAAGCCCATCTCGTCATCGGCAGAGCTGGTTTCAGAGAAAGATTTTTCCCAATCAGATTCCTTTTGTGCATTGGAAGGTCCAGCTCTCGATTGATCTGCACTGGTTTCGTCCCTACTTTCTGCAACAACTGTTTCCTCATTGGAAACCAGTGGTGGTTTCTTTGTTTGTTGATGAAAAATCTTCGAGTAGTGTTGATACTTTCATTATGTCATCTTTTTTTTTTGTTAATACATAATGCACATCGTGTATTTTTTTTTATGTGACATGAAATCAGATAACCGGTTTTCTAATCTGGTATCTACATTATGGGAAGCAGTTTCAGTGGCCAAGTGTTGCCTAAGAAGCCTGGTTCTCATTAGTTCATTGTTTGGAATTCCAGATTCCTTTGACAATTTTCTAATCAATGAGCAAGCTTGAAAGGTTTTTTGAGACCGATATTGAGATGGCTCACCGAAGATATACCTGTTGTTCTTATTCACTCCCGCATCTTCTCTATATTTTTATGATTAAATCAATTGCTTTGAATCCTAAGTCTTTGTGCACCAGTAAAGCATTATCATTGCCCAGCTTACCAGTGAATCTGATTCTAGCCCATTTTTTGCTCTGCTCTATCGTTATGTAGTCTTCATTTTCAATTTCATGGTCCTGAATGACCTCGTAATGTTTGAAGTCATCTATTAAAATTCTTTGGGTTTCCCTGGACGCTTTCTATTTATTGAAGACTGCTAAATGGACTAGGGTATATTCCGATAATTTTACCCATTCTTCTTTGGTGAAAGCTCTTTCAAGTTTTCCTATATAATACCTCATTTTTGATTCCAGGAAATCTCTGAACTCCGCAATAACTTCAGTTTTTGGCAGAACAGTCGTTTTGCGGCGCTTCAAAATTTTTTGACTTTCCATTCCGTGTTTATTAATCGTCACATTGAACTCTAAATCAAACACTGTTTGTAAATTTTTCATCCTCTTAATACCATCTTTATCAGATGTCTTGATAAATTCCATCTGTAATAATCTACTGAGTTTTTTCAGTTCTGTCCCTAATGACATGGCAGTCGCTGGTGCTCTATAAAGTCCTGTTTTTTCACTCAGACCTGCTACTTTGTTGATAGCTTCAATAATCAGAGGGACATTCCTTGCATCAAGTATCATCATTCATTCATATTTTCTATTTCTGATTAATTTCCTTGCATGCTAATAAGAGCTTCCCAAATGCTCTCAAGTGGGACCTTATTTGTGCAGCATGATGTTCTGATGTGTATTTCCTACATGAATAATTTCCATATTGGATGATAGCTTCATCATATCTGATAACATTCAGAACATCATCTTCCCGCATATACGGAAAAATTTTTTCTTTCAAGTCCTTTGAAGCCAGGTGGTGAATCCGGTTCATCAATTTTCTGGATTCAGGTTGAATTGTGGTTCGACCTTTTCTCTTCAAAAATAGTTTGGGGTCGCAACGCAGTAAATGGTTTCTTAGACTAAATTTACTGTAGAAACCTCGACAGTTTGGACAACATACCGCTTCACTTTGGTCATTACCTTTTCTACAGACTATGCTCGATGATGCATTTCCTTGTTGTTTTGAGGTGTTATAAAGGTAATCACCTTTTTTCCTGAGGTCATCGAGGATTTTTTTTCGATTCGGTGTTTTTTTAGGCAGAAGGGCTAGATTTCTCACCTCGTTCTCATTTTTATGGACTGTCAGGTAATGCCTATAAATTTTGAAAACTTGTTTCTGACAAAACAAACAGCAGTGTTTCTTTTGAGGAGCCTTTTTCCTTTGTTGCACTAAAATTTAAAAAAAAAACATGAATTTATTTTACACTTTCTCGTTTACTAGGCTTCTTCTTTCATGGTACGAAATGAAAAATCAGGTGCCTACTTCATATCTTTGAGCTATCTACCGGTAATCGTTAATACGAATTTTGGAACAAATATAAAAACAGAGGACATTTCAAGTGAATTGGAGTAGATAAACTAGTCACTGTTTTTCAGTGAATTTCATAGGACAGATTTCCTGGTAAGTGTAATTCAAATGATAGGGCATTCTGTTATTTATATTGATACCCGAAACAAACTGATGCGCTCTGTTTGATGCTGTGTATATTATACACTATACAGGGTGTTTGGTAATTTGACGTGATCCTTAGAAGAGGTTATTCTAGACGTTATTTTGCAACAAATTGAGTCCAGTGAACCATAGTCTGACAATTTATGGTTAACGAGATATTGCATTGGATTGGACCTGAATGGATTGGAGCCAAGAAAACTGGTTACACTATGAAAAACATGACAATTCTAGCTATAGAAACCATTATATTCCTTGAAATTGAGTGTTTTGGCACTTCTGTTTATAACGATTCGATCTTTGAATCCTTTCTGAGACAGGTCATTCCGTACCAATTGCATGCAATTAACTGTTAGCTTAGAGACCTATAATCAGTATCATGACCTGTCAAGTGTCTGGAAGAATGCTGAAAATGATCGAATCGTGCTAACAGGGAACAGAGCATAGGTTAAGGGGAGAGGACATTCATGATATCATTGCTTTCAGTTGAGTTCTTGGTTCTCCGGCTAAATTTTTTTGATTCTGTCAGAAAATGTATGACATACAGGGTAGACCACGACGAACTGCATCGATCGATATCTCAGAAACTGAATGTAGGAAAGATTTGAAATTTTTGGAACTTGCTAGATACAGCTAAAATATTTTCATCTATTCTGCACTTCCGGTTATACCGGAAATAGACCCTAAGTCGCTTATTCTAAATGGGATACCCTATATATTATCACATTTTTAGATTCTACTCAAGATTCTAGGCAGATTTTATGTATCATATCATATCCCTAAGCCTGAGCGTTTTTGACATAATATTCAGGTTTTTATGCCAAAAATTACGATTGCAAGCCCTAATTTAATGTTTAATTGTTCCTATAAGAAAGCTCTTTTTACTTACTTAGGGTTAGAAGTTTGGTTGAAAAGGGCCAACTTGAATAGATTTTGTATAATATTTGGACAAATAATCATACAGATTCTTCAAAAAATAAGATCTAGAATGAGATTGAAAAAGTGACAAAACTGAATTTTTTCAAATGGAAACTCCCACTTTTCTCATTTTGTAGCATTAATCATCAAAAATGAAGGTTACTTTGTACAACAGTATTTGGTGATGGTTTTTGTTTGTGAGGATATCGGGTCGCAAATGTATCACATGATCTTGAAATAACTTCATCACATTGTTCATAAAAAAATTAAATTAAATAATTATCGTTTGTATAATTTTATCTGGGTGCAATCACGATGATTTGAAATGTTAAACACGATCGTGGCTATCCTAGATCTGATTGTTTAACGATTAAATGCAAAATCGCCATAGAAAATATTACATTGGCAATATTTCGAAAACTTCAAATTTTAGATATAGATAATCTTATGCAAAGTAACCTTCATTTTTGATGATTAATGCTACAAAAAAAAAAAATGGGTGGTTTCCATTTGAAAAAATTGAGTTGTGTCAGTTTTCTCAATATCATTCTAGATATTATTTTTGAATGATTTTTTGTCCAAATATTCCACAAAATCTATTGAAGTAGGTCATCTGACCCAAAAGTAAGTAAAACGGACTTCCTTATAGGAACTATTGATAATTAAATTAGGACTTGCAATCGTTATTTTTGACATAAAAACCTGAATATGTCAAAAACGCTCATATTTAGGGATAGGACATGATGCATAAAATCTGCCTAGAATCTTGAGTAGAATCCAAAAATGTAATAATATACAGAGTGTTCCTGAATAAGTGTATTAACGGACAACTGTAGATTCCTCATGAAAAAATAACAATTTTTCTTCTTTTCCATTTTTTACTCCGGGTCTTCGTTTCCGAGATACAGGGTGTCAAATTTTTGAATTTTTTTCAGTTTTTTGCTAATATCTCAGGAACCGTTTGAGTTACAGAAGTAAGTTTTTGTACACACATTGTCACGAATAATAGTTACTTTCTTGCACTTTACTCGATTTCATTAGACGTTGGCGGAGATATTGAATTTGCACAAAGTTTTAACCCCCTAACTTTTACACCACTGGACAAATTTGCATTTGCATAGCAAATTCTGATGCGCCAATGTGTTTTACATAAAAAAGGTACTCTTGGTTCATTGCTCTAAAGTGAACCGTTTTCGAGAAAAATTAACTTTTATGTTGAAAAACGTTATCATTAGCTATGTTCAAAGTGACAACGAAGTAGAATTAGTTAATTCAGTCAGAAATTGAATAAATAACCATGTTTTTCAACTCCGCCACTGGCGCGTCTAATAAAATCGAGTAAAGTGCAAGAAAGTACCTATTATTTGTGACAATGTGTGTACAAAAACTTAATTCTGTAACTCAAACGGTTCCTGAGATATTAGCAAAAAACTGAAAAAATTTTAAATTTTTGACACCCTGTATCTCGGAAACGAAGACCCGGAGTAAAAAATGGAAGAGAAGAAAAAGTGTTATTTTTTCATGAGGAATCTACAGTTGACCGTTGATACACTTATTCAGGAACACCCTGTATAAGGTATCCCATTTAAAATAAGCGACTTAGGGTCTATTTCCGGTATAACCGGAAGTAACAAATAGATGAGAATATTTTAGCTGTATGGTCCTAAGACATCTAGCAAGTTCCCAAAATTTCAAAATTTTCCCACATTCAGTTTCTGACATATGGATCGATGCAGTTCGTCGTGGTCCATCGTATACCTCTAAGCAATGTTCATGAACCTAAAAAGTTTCCATCAATTTGTATGCCAAGTCCATAATAATTTTTTTTGAGAAATACTCAATTGTTTTTTTTTTGTTACGTTATATGAATTTCAGGTGAATAATTTCTTCTGTTAATTGCACACCACCTCTTCAGCTTTCAGAATATGTAATATCAATGGAATATGGAAAAATGAGAGTACTGGTTTTCACTGAGTAATATTTTTTTCGATAAGAAGGCAGAAAATTGGCTTTGTCCAACCAGTAACCATGGACTTTTGGACCAATTCATTGCAAATGACCTCTCGTATAATAACCCCCTTTGAAGGATCACATCGAATAAACAAACACCCTGCAAAGCTAATTGGAGAAAGAGGATCCTCCCTTCTGAAGAGATCTACTTGAAATGGACTTTCGATTAAGGAGTGAAACATATCACAATATTCTGAATCGGAATGATGAACTGAAAACATCGCACTTTTTGGAGGGTCTGATTAAAAATATGATTAGAACCATATTTTTGAACATGTAAATGAATTATCACAATAGTCATTATTCGAGCTAAGTATACAGGGTGTAACTAAATAAGTGTAAAACCTTTAAGGAGGTGATTCCTCATCGAAAATAAGATAGGATCTTTCATATAAAGAAACTTCATTGGAGCATCCCTCGTTAAGATACAGCCATAAAACATACATTGTATAAGAATTTATTCCTCAAGCACTAAAAAAGTTACAATATTGAAATTAACCTGACGTTTTCTAGTACCAAAAAGCCAGTAATTAATTTGGTTTACCCCATGGTTGTAAGGGGTATAAAAGGCAACCCCTAAAATTTATTTCCAATGTAACTCTTTGTCTTATTATTTTTTTTACCATTTGAAAATTAATTCATTCCAAATAAAAAATGTCTCATGGGTTTTTTGCCCAAGATAAACCAGTTCGCAGCAAAAAATAATTTTACGAACAAATACATCAGAGATACATCCTCATAAATGCGAACTGGATTTATTGTTATTTCGTAATAAAGTACCTGCATTGAACTTACAATCATGGGTTAAACCAAATAAATTACTGGCTAAGTGTCTTTTTGGTATTAGAAAACATCAGGTTAATTTCAATATTGTAATTTCTTTAGTGCTTGTGAGAAAAATTGTTATACAAATTTTATTTACTCCCTTTAAGGGGCTGTATCTTAACAAGGGATGCTCCAATGAAGTTTCTTTATATGAAAGATCCTATCTTTTTTTCGTTGAGGAATCACCTCCACAAATGTTTTACACTTATTTAGTTACACCCTGTATTATATCAAATTCACTTTGCTTGAAAACGATATTTGCATGCGATGCAAATATCTGCTCAAAATTAATGATAGAATCTTCAGCAGTGAAATTAGTTTCTTCAGTCTCATTTTTTATTGAAGTAACAAATAAGTGGGTATACTCACCTCCTGGAATACTCCCAGGCTCTGTGTTGTTGCTATTCATAATTGTAATATCCTGAAGAATTACAATATTCGGCTCGATCTTATCCACTTGCTCATATTGATTTTCACCATCCATACTTTCAGAGTGCTCAGGATATTCTTCAAAAATAATATTGTTTTCGAGAGCTTCGTCTAGAATATTTTCAAAATTTTCCTCAAGGACTTCCGAAATCAATATGTCGGTGTCATCATGGTTATTGTTTTCGTCTACGGATATTAATTTCTTATGAGTGATACTCCAACTTGACATTATTTAAATCAAGTTTCGAATTCAATAGGTATTAACTACAGTTGCAAGCTTTCGTTGAGAATTGGAATGAAAAATTATTGAGAATGGCACTAATGTTGAACTATACACATACAGGGAATTTTTTTAAGTATTTCATTAGACTTATTCAAGGAAGGATATATAATATAAATTCAAGATTTTTTCATAAGAATCTCAATAACTCATAAACCGTTGATTTTCCACCCAATGTATGACATATTGTAGAAATTTCCATCGACTAAGCTATCTGACGATGAAATAATACCTATACAGAGTGTGCCATTTGAAACAAGAAAGTAGTATGCCGTCTCCGGTATAACCGGAGGTTGCAGAGGTACCTACGAAAATATTTTAGGGAAAAAGTTCATTATCGAAAACCCCCAAATGCAAATTTTCAGTGCAAAATTTTGATAAGTTTTCCCGAAACGTCTAATAGGCCACCACGTTGAATCACCCCTTATATGCACTTTGCGGATGCTGTGGGTCATTAACTGAACGTAAGATCGGATTAGAAGGACCCCGCACTAATTGTATGGTATGGAAACTGTGTTTCACCGAATTGGTGTGAATTTTTGGTATGATGTAGCCCTAATCATACTGATCAAAAGTCTCAATGGGCACGACCCCCAAAATTTTTCCTCCAGGGGGCACTTTCCTCTCAGAGTCTATTTATTCGATTTCTGGGGAATCATTCTGACTTTTTATTATGTTGTAGCCCTAACCATGCTGATCAAAAGTCCCACTGGACACGGCCCCATAATGCGTATTTTTCCTTCAGGGGACACTTTCCTCCCAAATTCTATGTAATTATTCGATTTAAGCGGATTGGTCTGAATTTTTGGTAAGTATGTTGAAGCCCTAACCATACTGATCAAAAGTGCCCCTGTAGGAAAAAGTACTCATTATGAGGGGTCGTGCCCATTGGGACGTTTTATCAGTATGATTAGGATTACAACATACGAAAAATTCAGACTAATTCACTGAAATCGAATAAATAGACTTTGGAAGGAAAGTTTCCCTGGAGGAAAACATACGCATTATGGGGGGTCATGCACTTTGAGACTTTTGATCAGTATGGTTAGGGCTACAACATATCAGAAATTCAGACCAATCCGCTGAAATCGAATAAATAGACTGTGGGAGCAAAGTGCCCCCTGGAGGAAAAAAAAGCATTTTGGGGGGTCGTGCCCATTGAAACTTTCGATCAGTATGATTCGGACTACCACATAACAAAAATTCACATCAATCCACTGAAACACAGTTTCCAGGCTCCTTTGGTGGTGTTATTGAGGACATATCGGGTGTCCCAAGGTGAGTGGCCTATTAGAAGTTTCTGGAGAACTGGACATATTTGAAATCTGAAAATTAGAATTACAATATTGTACGGAATTCTCTACTAAGCTAAAATATTTTCAAAGCCTGAGCACTGCCGGTTATACAGGGAGCGAAAATAAATTTGTTCAAAATTTTTTTTCAATTCTTTCCTCTCTGATATAATTGTTGAGTATTCAATTCTGAATACATTTATATTAGATTATTTTTTCAATAACTTTTCAGAATATCGACAAAAAACTGGAAAAAAGTCAAATATTCGTAGTCAGTATTAGGTTCATTTTTCTTATTCTCAACATCCTGAGCGTGAGCCGTTCTCATAACATCAAAGTAGAAAATTGTGGAAAGTTTTTTCAAATTTCAGATATATTCTCACAGGGTGTTTCAAATTTTGTGTCGAAAACTGTGATCGAAAATTAGCCATAAGTTCGGTTTTTCAAATTAGAACCCTATTTTTCTTATTATTGCGTTGGATTCTGGAAGGCAAAATAATGACTTCAATGAAAAAAATAAAAAAATGGAAAAAAAATAAAAAAAAATAGAAAAAATTGAAAACAAAAAATGAAAAAAAAAGTAATAGTACTATCATCATTTTTCTATGAAGAATCCAGCGCAATTATAAAAAAGGGGGTTCTAATTTGAAAAACAGAAGTTATGGCCAATTTTCGATCAGAGTTTTTGACACAAACTTCGAAACACCCTGTGATGATATTTATGAAATTTAAAAGATGCATGACCTTTCCACATTCTTCTACATTGATGTTATGAGAACGGTTCACGCTCAGGATGTTGAGAATAAGAAAAATACTGACTACGAAAATTTGACTTTTTTTCCAGTTTTCCGTCGATATTTTGAAAAGTTATTGGAAAAATATAATAGTTTTAATAGAAATGTATTAAGAATGTAATACTCAATTAGGTATATCAGGGAGGAAAAAATGAAAAAAAAAATTTTGAACAAATTTATTTTCGCTCCCTGTATAACCGGAAGTGCTCAGGCTTTAAAAATATTTAAGCTCAGTAGAGAATTCCGTACAATATTATAATTCCAATTTTCAGATTTCAAATATGTCCAGTTCTCCAGAGACGTCTAATAGGCCACTCACCTTGGGACACCCGATATAACAACCCCACGCTCTAATAGCGAATTTTGCGTTTTCTGTATAATTATACCTTCATAGAATCGAATCGAAATTAAGTGATGTTATCGAGGACTTATAGCATTCAGAAAGTGTATAAACGGCGTTCCCCAACACCGTGAGGGGTTCGATGTGGGACACTCTATGTGCGAAATTTGCGTTTCTGAATAACTACCTAGAATCTAATTCCAATTTGGTGGTGTTATGAAGGATCTCTAGCACCCAATTTCTACATTGGGTCCTCAATAATATCACCATCGACCCCCTCGAAGCGAAAATATATGTCGTGTATGGACAATTTGGGTGCTATAATAGGTCTTTAAAACACCACCAAATTTAAATTCGATCCTAAGTATTTTTAGTTCTCCAAATAACGCAAATTTGACTCTTATGATTACCCCATCGACCCCTTTGAGGTGAAAGTGAATGCCGTATAGGAATACACTCTTTGTGTGCTATAGGCTTTTAATAAAACCACCAAATTCGAATCTATGTGTAGTTAATACCTAGTGAACTATAACAATTTTGAAGACATTGATATATCTGAATTAACTTACCTTTATCATTCATTATGGGTATCACTACTTTTGGGAAACCAAACTCAATATTGAATTTGAAATCTTTCAAAATATTAATATTTTCCGAACTATGTAAAACTTTGTCATCTTTCAATAATTTTTCACAGCTTTTCTTTATTTTATAACGGTCGCTTCTCGAGTTGTGAATTAATAAGAACATCTTCGATATGAACTTCGCCGATAGTGGAAATATAATGACTTAGTGGCGGTTGAAACTAGAAGATTTTTAAATCCTTGGGGGGGAGAAAACTGATTGTCCAGCTAAACACGCCTGTACATGTTAAAAATCAAATAACTGCAGGAAGAACTGCAACAACACGCTCGGTCCAGCGATGGACGTATATACATATAAATATTGAATAGAATGGCTGCGTTCCGAAATATCTGAAGAGGAAAATGATAAATACAGAAAAGCACTCACGATTAGTTGGACTTTGAGCGATTGTTCTTTAAATAAATCGATTTTAATGCAAATTTGCACAAAACTTTTTTTAATGAACAAGAACTAGATTTCAACTATATCGAATCTGTGGTTCACTAAAACTTATGTCCAGCTAAACTCACCTGGACATGGTGAAAATTGTTCATTGCTTGAAGACCAAGAATAAGCTCTCTCTCTCTCTCATAATGATTGTCGCCTGTATGAATGACTCGGTACCGCCATGCATGTATAAATTATAATACAGGGTGTCCCGGATAACATGGGAAAAATTTTAATGGGATACAGTAAACACCTAGAAGATCCTGAAAAAGCCCCTATAAGTAGTATCTAGGAGTTCTAGATCCTGATTTATGAATTCAAAATGCAAGGTTGAAGAAATTTTTCATTTTTTGATTAAAAAAAAATAATTGATAATGATCTAAATTTTTTATGTGTTGAAGTGTAAGTAAAGATTCAAAATTGAATTCACTATCAAGAAAAAAACAGTCCTCTGCAACCTAGATGGTGCCATAGGTTACTTTTCAGAATTTCCTGGGCGCAGACATAAACAGCCAGTGTTTCAGACTGTAAAATAGAGGGTTCAGTTCCCAGGGTCATGGAGAGTTGCAATTTTGGTCCGTATACCCCAATGTCCTCTCTCTGACTTAGATCCGTCAGTATACCATATATATGGTTTTTTTTTCATATTTGATTCACGAAATTTATTGCACTAGAACGGTCAGATATGACCGTTCGGAATGGCATTTCGAAATCAAAACTATTTGGCACCACATATGCTGGCTTTGCCAGGAGGTTTGAGTCGAGTTGATTCAAAATCCTCATTTGACCCACCCAATTTTCAGGCAGATATTTCCTGTTTTGGGATATTCTTATAGCATCCAACATGCTGCATTTCCTCACATGAATATGTAGGGGAGGTAGGTCTAGTATGAACTCGAGCGCTGTTGTGGGAGTGGTATACCCAGTTTCTGCAGCTGGTTTTGTGTGGTGACCTCTTCGGTTTTTGACCACCATGCTAGTGGCGCATAGGTGACAATGGGTCGTACGACAGCTGTATATAACCACAGCGCCATTTCCAGTTTCAGCCCCCACGTTTTTCCATAGAGCCTTTTACAGGCCCACATGGCAGCGGTGGCTTTGGAAATGGTTTTGTCTACGTGCTTTTTCCAGTTTAGCTTACTGTCCAGGGTGACTCCTAGATATTTACACTCACTGGAGAAGATAAGAGCCTCCCCATTCAGGATAGGGGCTTTCAAGTGAAGATTCCTTCTTCTAGTGAAGGGAATCAGGGTGGTCTTCGAAGCTTGCCTCTCACAGTCACCACAATATCGTCGGCGTAGGCCTGCGCAAAATTTTTTTGGGTCTAGCTTATATTATGCCCTAACCATCATATACTGGGACTTCTTGGCCGGACCTCCGAAATACAAAAAAAATATTATTCGATCGTGTAAACAGTTAAACTGAAAATCCGAGTTCGATCCTTGGAGCTCTGCTGGTGCAAAGAATCGAATGAAAATTACGTCAGACGTAATTTGTATAAGGCTCTGTCGAATTCATTTTTCAAAATTTTTGGCCGGACATCCCAAACAGAAAAAAAATGGATTTTTGCGATCGAGTCAACAGCGAAACTAAAAAGTGTTGAAAATGATCCTCACATCTAGGGTTGCAGGGTTCTCGGAATTCAACGAAATTTTTCTCCAATATAACTCATGTTATAGTCGATGAAATCCAAACAACAGAATTCTTGGCCGGACTCCCGAAACCAAACACAAAAAAAAGAAAAAATTTCATATCGAGTGCGAGACGAGAGCAGTTTCGGATTTGATCCTTGGAGCTGGGGGTGTGGGGTTCTCCGAAACGAACAAAAATTTTTTGTGTAGCTTATATTATGCCCTAACAACATCATTCACTGGACTTCTTGGCCGGACCTCCGAAATACAAAAAAAAAATATTATTCGATCGTGTTAACAGTAAAACTTGAAAATCTCAAGTTCGATCCTTGGAGCTGGGGGTCTGTGGTGCAAGGAATCGAATGAAAATTACGTCAGAAGTAATTTGTATAATGCTTATCGAATTCATTTCTCAAAATTTTTGGCCGGACATCCCAAACAGAAAAAAAAATGGATTTTTGCGATCGAGTCAACAGCGAAACGAAAAAGTGTTGAAAATGATCCTCACATATAGGGTTGCAGGGTTCTCAGAATTCAACGAAATTTTTCTCCAATATAACTCATGTTATAGTCGATGAAATCCAAACAACAGAATTCTTGGCCGGACTCCCGAAACCAACACAAAAAAAAGAAAATATTTTCATATCGAGTGCGAGACGAGAGAGTTTCGGATTTGATCCTTGGAGCTGGGGGTGTGGGGTTCTCCGAAACGAACAAAAATTTTTTTGGGTGTAGCTTATATTATGCCCTAACAACATCATATACTGGATTTCTTGGCCGGACCTCCGAAATACAAAAAAAAAATTATTATTCGATCATGTTAACAGTAAAACTTCAAAATCTCAAGTTCGATCCTTGGAGCTGGGGGTCTGTGGTGCAAGGAATCGAATGAAAATTACGTCAGAAGTAATTTGTATAATGCCCTATCGAATTCATTTCTCAGAATTTTTGGCCGGACATCCCAAACAGAAAAAAAAATGGTTTTCTGTGATCGAGTCAACAGCGAAACTAAAAAGAGTGGAATTGAATCCTTGGATTCGGGGGTTTAGAGTTCGCAGAATTGAACGAAAATTTCTTCCGAAATAGGTCGAATGATGCCCTCCCCATTCCATTCATCAGAATTCTTGGCCGGATTTCTCATAATAATGAAACTTCAATAAATTGTTTCCTACGAGTATATATACCGATTTTTTCCCTAATGTGGTCGAAATTAAATGAAAGAATATATTCGAATTGTTCAATTTATTACTATGTATAACTTTGATCACTTCCGATGTGGCATTCCTCAGAATTAACCGTAAAACAAATCATCCTACGCCGCGCTACCACTTGACCGTGGTGGAATATGCGCGCGCGCTTGGAGCTGGTTGGCCGGGAGCCAACATCACCTCGGTTCAATTACCCAGGCTCGTCATAAAAAGTGTCACTTCTCCTCCTCATGTAATAATATACTATTTTCATGATAGGTACTAACGAAACTTGCGTGAGTGATGTGAAAAATATGAATTTTGGGGCTTGAAAGAAAAATATAGATATTCTGAGTATTGCCCAAAAAAATTAAAAATTGATATTTCATAAGCTGTTTGAAAGAGCTTTTTGAAGTGAATAAAGTCATAGAATTTGATCGTAATCGGACCCTGCATTCCAGAGTTATGGCTATCGCAAATTTAAGGCAATGTTCATGAAACACCTCTTATCCCTGAAACTAATAGCCTTAGGATATAAAAAAGCAACTTTTCTGAACGGCCTGGGTGACCTGCATCCACCACACATTGGCTATGGCCAATGACTCATGTAACACCCTGTAGATTCCAAGAACTTACCCAGGAGATGTGTGTCCAAGTGCTATGGTGTTAACGGATGGCAAAAAATAAAAAATTTTTTCTACGTCTGGAGTTTCTTTGAAACTTGCAATATTTTCATTAATTCATTCGAATCTTTGATCTCTATAGATTTTAATTGAAATCGAATCATGCCTTCTATACTTTTCATTCCTTTTTGTTGCATCATTGCCAAATTTGAAGAATGTTACTTTTTTTAGTTTTATTCAGTGCCAAATATATACAGGGTGTAACTAAATAAGTGTAAAATATTCTAGGAGCTGCTTCCTCATCGAAAAGAAGATAGGATCTTTCATATAAAAAACTTCATTGGAGCATCCCTTGTTAAGATACAGCCCCTTTAAGGGGGTACATAAAATTTTTATAACAATTTTTTCACAAGCACTAAAAAAGTTACAATATTGAATTAACCGGGCGTTTTCTACTGAATTTTGTCTATTACCCTTTAATCGTTCAATGCAGGTAATAACTACAAAATAACAATAAATCCAGTTCGCATTTATGACGATGTATCCCTGTGGTTGTTAGTAAAATAATTTTTTGCTGCGAACTGGTTTCTTTTGGGTAAAAAACCCAGGAGACATTTTTTGATTAGACTAAAACAGGCTATCGGAAACAAATTTTTAAATGGTAAACAAATGATTAGACAAAAAGTTACATTGGAAATAAATTTTAGGGGTTGCGTTTTCCACCCCTTACAACCATGGGGTTAACCAAATAAATTACTGGCTAAGTTGTCTTGCTGCTAGTAGAAAACGTCAGGTTAATTTCAATATTGTAAGTTTTTTAGTGCTTGTGAAAAAATTGTTATACAAATTTTATGCACCCCCTTTAAAGGGCTGTATCTTAACAAGGGATGCTACAATGAAGTTTCTTTATATGAAAGATCCCACCTTTTTTTCGATGAGGAATCACCTCCTTGAATATTTTACACTTATTTAGTTACACCCTGTATATTTCACATCATGGTCCAGCCGCACACGTATCGAAATATGTTTGATATATGTCGATACGTGGATAGCTGGACCATGCACAATGAATCCATATATCAGATGGTCCAGCTATGCACGTATCTATTTATCCTCAACATATGCCAATACGTCCATGCCTGGACTCTGTTCGTATACGAGGTGGTATTTTTATCTAAGTACATGAAGAATGTTGTAAGCACTGTAAGGTAAGGTTGCTTTTGCGCTTTTGTCAAATTACTTGCGAATTTATACAAATTTTGAGAAATCTCCTTCACAAAATGTTTGTTTGTTAGAGATGAGAATGATGTGAGTAGTAGTTTCATAATGAAAGAGTAGATCGAAGAAAAAAATCTGGAAAATTTTATTGTGATGAAAAAATTTTCTTCTACTCACTTCACCCAAGAATTTCACTCTAGATATTCCCTCAAATCTACCCTGAAAATTTAATTACTCTAGCTCATTCCGTTCGAGAGTTATCGTACTCTAGGAAGAATCGATTTTAACCACCTTTTTGGAGAATAAAGTATTTATTATTTATTCATCGTATGGTATAAACACATATCTATTAAAACAGAGTTCAAAATAAGTTTAACAGATTAACATCATGCGTATAACGACATAAGTTTATAAGTTAACATCTAATTGACAAATGTATTCAATCGCTTCCTTGGTCGCCATCAGGAAATCAACACTATCACCTCCGTAGGCCCTGTTCTGGCATTCGTCGATGATGTGGTGAACAGTTTGTCTGGCCGCTCCGCAGTCACATGTTGCAGTTGGTATTTGGCCCCACTTGTGAAGCAAGTCTGCGAATCTTCCGTGTCCAGTGCGTATTCTATTGATGGATGTCCATATTTTGCGGGGCTGTTCATATGCAGGTGGTTTTTGTTTTATGCATGGCAAATTATGACATCGGGCTGGACAGGCTCCCCTCCATTCCTGTTCCCAGAGGTCTATGATTGAAATCGGTTGCCTCCAGTTCCCTCGCAGTTCTCATAGGAGGTCTTCTGAAGTGCAGTCTTCTTCTGTCTAGGTCAGCTAGATCCCGGTGTATATGCAGCTCGAGGTTGTCTTGCATTTTATTAAATTCCCGGACGAGAGCAGATTTGCGTCGAAGATCAGGCGGTGGTATGTGGCTCAGGACAGGTAGCCATGGGATGGGAGTCGATTTTAGTGCGCCGCTAATGATCCTCATTGTTGCATTTAGCTGTACATCAACTTTGTGCGTGTGTGCGCTGTTAAGCCAGACCTGAGCACCATACTCTGCAGCTGAGTAGACTAGTCCTATTGCAGAGGTAGGTAAGGTGTCGGCAGTAGATCCTCATGTAGTCCCACAGAGTTTGTGCAGGATGTTGTTCCTTGTTCGCAGTTTTGCAGCAGTGTTTTCTAGGTGTTTTCTATAGGTTAACGTTCTGTCAAGGGTTATTCCGAGGTATTTGGGGTGCGGATTGTGATGAAGTAGGTTACCTTCGAAGTAGACCTGCAATTCCTTGTCGGCGTGATTATTGCATAGGTGGAAGCACGATGTTTCAGTCTCCACTTGCGGAAGTAGGCACCCGGTGTTCTCAGGTCGGATGTTAGGGTGATTTCAATTTTCTCGAACGTTTGATGTCTTGTGGCTATGACCCCATCATCTGCATAACCGAATTTTCTGGATTTCGTGTCAGGCATGTCGGATATACCTATATATAATATGAAAAGCAGTGGGGCAAGCACGGATCCCTGTGGCAGTCCGTCGTTAAGTGTCTTCGTGGAGCTTATCTGGTTGTTCAGTATTACTTGGAAAAACAGAAAGGCTGGAAAAGCCCCAGGACCAGATGGAATCCATCCAGAATTTGTTATGAACTGTGGAAAATACACCAAAAATGGCTAGCCATGTTTTTCACGGACATAATGGAAAAAGGTAAAATCCCACATGCAATGAAAAGGTCGAAAATCATTGCTATATTGAAGCCAGGAAAACCTAGTGACCAACCAAAAAGCTACCGTCCCTTCGCCCTACTTAGCTTGATATATAAACTCCTCGAAAGGATCATCTTCAATAGAATAGGAAGCACAATACTTCAACGAGTCCCTATTGAACAGGCTGGTTTCAGACCACAGAGAGGTTGCACAGATCAGGTGCTGAGCCTAACAACAGCAGGATTTCAGAAAAAATTGAAAACAGCGGCCGCTTTCATGGATCTGTTTGCAGCCAACGACACTGTGTGGAGACATGGCCTCCTGTACAAGCTCATACAAATAATACCATGCTCCAAGACTATCCAGCTTATCGATAACATGCTGGCAAATAGAACCTGTCGAGTAATACTGGAGAATAAAGTTTCATTTGATCATGAATATTAGTAACATCCATATAAAAACCAATCAGGTTTTATTCTAACCATTTCGCAAATGCTGAATGTCGCCATTTAAAAAAAAAATCGAAATTAAAAATTTGGTTTCTTTCGGGCTCGAACCGGAGCACACATTAGGCGTCTCATAACGCGCGTTTCAAAGTGGATCAAATGATGCTGTACACATGTGAACACGCGTTTAGATCCGTTTGGGTATGGATGGATTCATTTGACCACATGCTCTTTGAAACGCGCCTCAGCAAATCGAGGGTTTCGGAAAGCCAAATGTGTACATGGTCTTACTCTGCTACTCCACGCACTTCGTCGTAGTGAGTAAAAGACATTAAACCCTTAATTTTAGGTTTCACACTTTGAAAAATCCAATCTTCAAAAGTATTCATTTCTCAGAGTTGAAAATAATATTAATGGAATTATATGATAGAACTACATCTTGAAAAAATGTATCTGAAAATTGTTATTAAAAAAAAAACTTTCATTACTCCGAAGCCACTCGGTTGATTTTACCAAATAACACACTTAACTGAGATTTCCAGCTCTCTAGCACATTCAGTTCGAGTGTTATTACGGACGGCCGAACGGACAGAATCGATTATGAACACGGATTTTTCATCAATGAGTCCAACCAAAACGATTGAAAACATTTTCAGCCAAAAATTTGAAAATAACAGAAATTTTGGCAGATTGATGAACATTCTGTTCACGAAAAATAGCACCAAAAATCGTGTATTCAATGACTGTGCATAATTTCTTCCGCTTCTTCTAGTTATAATCATATTACATAAAGAACAAGCCATCAAAAAATTCTTACTTCACGTTACTTATTTTCTAAAGCACTCATAGCAGTCAATGACTGAGGTATTCTAACCAAAAAATGCTTCCACAGATTTGTTTCTTCTACGAGTCTCCTTGCGTATTTTCACCAAATTGATGAGATCTCTTTCAACTTAGCAATATCTACCATACCAATGCCTAATACATAGATATAGAAATGTTGATTCACGTTTCCCCATTTTCCAGATTATGGTCTAAATCTGGCAACGTTGCATCGATGAGGTCCAGCTATACCCGCTAAGACATAAAAATATGGTGTCCAGCCATGAACGGATACACATATGAAAGGGGCTGTCCAGCTATGCACGCATAGCAGTAAATATATATATATATATTATAGTATAATGAAATCGTTCAAATACTATGCATGGAATTGGGATTATGTAGTTGTAATGTTAATGAATCGATTTGGGGACTTTACAAAATTCTTGTATAACGTTGTTCTTGAATCGAGAACATATCACATGTAATTTGTTAGGAATTCCGTAATGGCTTAAGAAATTGATAACTGTCTAAAATTTCTGTTCCTGTTTTTTGAATAATGTATAACATGTCCTAATCTTGAAAATTAGTCTACGATACTAAGGCAATACGTTTGATTGAACCTAATCGTGTCGCAGTAAACGTGCGTAAATGTTTTCGTCCGATAGGGTTGGTCTGAATTGAATTTGGATTGGGGTTGCGTCGTATTTATTTTTTTTGACATAATTCACAAGAATTTATGTAGTTCCTAACGTCTTTGCCATGTTGGGCCAGTAATATTTACGTTTTAGACTTATAAGATTTTCTCGTAATCGGCGATGGATAGTTTTTGTCTCGTGGTATTGTTGTATGCGAAGAAGTTGTTCTTCTTTGTCTTCTACGTCTTCTAGAAAAATTTTGGAAATTTTTAAGTCATAAGATTTATAATCGAATTTTTCCTGTAGAATTCGTATAAGTGGTTTTTCTAATTCTTGAGAGGCAAAATACAAGGTGTATGTTTTTTGGTTGAATAAATTCCTTGATGAATTTTATGAAATCATTTTCAATTTGGTTGAAGGAAACTCTGAATCTAAGTTTATCACCAGAAATTTTTGATTTTGTTACTTTATAATTTGGAGTCGTTTTGAAAATTATTTGTAGGACTTCAGAATTTAAACTTCTCTCGGTAATAGGTAATTCGAGAATAGGATTTCTAAAGTACTGTGAACAGTTATATCGTCTGTTTCGAAATCTATAATATTGTCATTTTTACTAGTACTAGGGGTTTCAGTCTGATTATTTGCATTAAGTAAATTCAAACAATCGTCTAATTCTTCGGTCGTTATTTGATTGCAATTGAATCTACCGGGTCCGGCCTTTGAAGTGTCCGTCTCCATCTAACTGATATAAAATCCGAACCACTGAACCTAACGCAGCGAAAATTTGACAGGGCATTCTCTGACATGTTATTTGTCAACACTTAAAGTGATTTTGATGTGAGAGAAAACATTCTGCAATTTAGACGATGGATTTGAAACGTAATGCGGTGATTGCTCTCCATTTGGAAGGAAAATCGAATATCGAAATTCGTCGAGCGCTGCCGAAACTACAATTGAATGAGAAATTTGTGCGTCGCACTATCCAACGATATGTTGAGACTGGTAGCATCAAGAAACGCTACGGTGGAGGACGACGCTGTACTGCAACAGCACCAGCAGTCGTCGAAAGGGTGCGTCATCGATTGGAAAGAAATCCGGAGCGCTCAGCACAACAGCTCGCCCAGGACCTCAACGTGAGCGACCGCAGTGTTCGTCGCATATTGAAGAAGAAGCTTAAGGTCCAGCCTTATAAAAAACAGGAACTCAGGAACTCACAGCTTTGCAATGTCGCAAGAGGTTGGATCGATCGAAGGAGCTGATTCGCCTGCTCGATGGTGGGATGCTTCCGAACATTGTCTTCTCTGACGAGAAAACTTTCTGCATTGAGCAATATTTGAAAAACAAAAAACGATCGGGTTTGGTTGAAGAAACGTACCAGCAATCATTCGGATCGTTTACGGGTCACTCGACGACAAGGAGCCGACAAATCATGGTCTGGGCGGCGATCTCTGAAATGAAAAAGGCCGTTCTTCACTCGTTTCCTGCCACGATATTATTTTGTCAATTTTAATCCTCGAAAGTGCGTCTGCGTTATTTGTCGAACCTTTTTTGTATTTAATTTCGTAGTCGAATTCTTCTAACTGAATACGCCATCTCATTAGTCTGGAATTGGCTCCTTTAAAGAAAATAACCAACATAAAGGTTTATGGTCTGTGTAAATCGTAAATTTGCGTCCGTAGAGATATTGTCGGAAATAGTTCCATGACCATACGATAGCTAACAGTTCCTTTTCTATCGTACTGTATCTTGTTTCGGCGTCATTTAGCGTTCTACTCGCGAATGCAATTGGAAGATCATTCGGGGAATTTCCTTGCGATAAAAACTGATGTGGTGTGAAGTTGGCCCACCACTTTTGATTTTCGAAAAAAAAAATTGTTGTGCTAGGTTTGTGCTGTTTTGTGCTGATAATTTTTTTTTCTAATAACAAATGGTTTTCGAAAAAAAAATAAAGAAATTAAAAAAAAGTTGGCCCAGCACTTTCATTTTTTTTCGACGTAAATTGTTTCATATGATTGTACTTTATTTGTGCCAACCTGTGCTGATCAATTTTCAGAAAAATCATGAGTTTTCTTTTTATATGGGGGAAAATAAGAAAAATCAGTAGGGTGGAGGAAGAACCAGTATACCTGGCAACAATGAGTGTGAAGTTGGCCCAGCACTTTTTGATTTTCGAAAAAAAATTTGTTGTGCTAAATTGTGCTAGATTTGTGCTGCTTCGTGCCGCTGAATATTTTTTTTATTTTATTCGGTTTTTGAGATATTCAACGAAATGTTTTGTACGAACCTACCCTGCATTTTCCTAAAATGGGTTTCCAACAGTTGAAATGGATTATGGTATAAATGTATTGAGATAGTACTGAGTTGAAAATTAATGACTATTGGTACAGCAAAGTCGTCGAAATATCGGTGAATTTATTCGCTCCTAGATGAAAGGACCCCGCACACTTACTTAGGAAAGCGGTCCAGTGAATTTTCTCATTTTCACATATTATATTTATATCAGCCTTGAGAACCATATATCAGATTTTCACGAAGGTCTTACATCCGGTTTGCTCTATAGGGCGTTCCAAAATTGCAGCTACGGAAAAATTAAACTTAAATTTGGATGATAATTCTTTTAATTTTCAGAATTTCATCATGATGCTTTGGGTTCTGAATAACAAGATATCACAGATATCCAAACACCGCCCACCACGTTAAGTTTCGTTATACAGGCTGTTTCATGAAGCTGTATAAGTAACTGAATGTAACTTTGTTAGTGACTTTGGGACCACCCTGAGTTTCTCAAAATGTGATACCATAAGGTATGTTCACTTCTGTAGGAAGTTTCATTGATGTACAAAAAACAGTTGCAAAATTATTTAGGTTTGAATTCGGATTTCATACAATTTTACTTTTAAAACTTATCAGTAGTTGAGATTGCTGTCAAGGAATTTAGGTTTCATTCAGTATAATCATTATGATAGGTATTGACGGTCGGTCTAAAGGTGTTTTTTCAGGAATGTACAGGATGGAAATAATTCGGTGTCACTAATCTCCTCATTTCGCTATCTCAAAATCTGTTTATATAAAAAAAAGTATTATCATTCCAGGTTGTTGCAACTTCGAGCACTCTAAGGATGCATATTTCTTAAAATATTATACCATAAAAGTATGTCCACCTTTGTGAAAAATTTCACTCGTGTATAAAGAATTAACATATTGTTACCAAATCATCCAGGTTTTAATTCAATATGCACCATTACTTGAAATAATAATTATCGACAATTCACATAAAAATATTAGCACAAAATATCTATTAATTCCAATCTTAAATAGGGTTATTAACACGACTGTTTCCAAATGAAAGATTTGAAAGACTGAAGATTTCAGTATTTGTTACACCACTATGTAATCTAGGACAGTTAGTGAGAAAAGTTATGGAATAATCACTCCTGCATTCAAGATAGAACTCAAAAGTTGAGTAGAGGGGTACTTAATATTTCGCATATTATGTCGTGCGTATCCAAGAAACCAGAGTACGCTTGTTATGTGAGAACATGTCCCCAGAGTTCTGGCTCCAGCTTTACACGTACAATAATAACCTGTTATTGGTTCATTAGGGTCTTCCGCGTACCGGAGCCATAACTGATACTTAGTGGCGTTTCTGAATCTGGAGTAAATCCGGAATCTAAGTAAATTATTGTCATGCTCAGTTTCGTCAATTTCTAAATTGATTTCATGTTCTTCATTTCTCACATCTTGTATGTAAGAGGGGGATAGTTTAAGCTGATATACGCCAATGGTTAAATCTCTCAAGTAGTCCATCGAAAGATGAGGAAAAGTCGGCGCGTGTTCATGGCTCAAGGTATCCACCTTCCCCTACGTTGTAGAAAGTGCCCTTCTTCTAAAAATTGATGCAGCAAATTGTCTCTTCTAGATCTTTCTAAATAAAGTTCAGCAATTTGAGCATTAGCGTCAATTCTTATTGATTTATAATATCTGTTGATTATCGCAGCCGCAATTTTATAGAAATCACCCAAGTGATTGGCATGTATAAGCGAAACAACATTAGCGAAAAATTTAAAGATTGTCTTTATATGTCCATTGCGCGATTCAACTATCCATCGTGTTTTTGTAATTAATCTTGACTCTTTTGCTTCTTCGGTAGACAGCTGATGAGCACCCCTTTGTATTAATGGTGGCATTCTGTGTGCAATTCCCAATTCCTCTAATAAAGGCAAAGCATCTCGATAACCCCGGTCAACTATCAGAATATCATTTTCTTCAAACCATCCTCTAATGCCTTCTACATCCTGCATAAATTCGTTTCGTAACATAGCAGCATCGTTGTTTTTTCCATCTGCAAAATAGGGACCTTGCACAGCTAAAATGTAACCATCTGGAGCCACAATTAAGGCAGGTTTTATTAAATGCCGCCCTTTGTGAGTACTGTAGGATTGCCTCAGTACTTGAAAGTTGCTACTTTTTTAATATAACTGTATGTATCGTCAATATAAGCAATTACTTTTGGTTCAGCAGGATTAGGATTGTAGATACTATTTGCAAACTCGGTTACATGCTCGTTAATAAATGTTTCTCTGCTGATGGCTCCAAATCCAAGATTATTAGGAACAAATGTGGCTACTAACGATTGTCTCACATTTGCTACTGCTAGGCTAACAGACTGTCGACTCTTATAATTAAAAATAACGCTTAAGAAATGATCTGACAAGCCTTGTTTTATTTTGCATAGAAAAGTGAGAAGATATTTTTTAGAAATGTGCCTTGATTGAGTTTCATCTTCGGGAACAGGCAAACACTGTCTGAACAAATAAAGAAATTCGTCTTTTGTAATTGGACAAAGGGCTTTGAATTCCTCACCAGTAAAATCTTTCTCGTCATGATACCTCCATTTGAGGGCTTCTCCATGCATTCGCGCATTTTTTGTAGAAATGTAGAGATTTGAATTCCATTCATTCTAATGTATTTCTTGGTGTATCGTAAACCAACAAGGAGAGGACGAGGTATAAATAGATCCTCATCCATATGATGTCTGCAAATTCTAGCATCTCACTAATATATACGTCATGTGCTACGAAAATTTTTATTCTGCAATTCAGTGTTAACCTGCAAAGATCACCACCGTCTTCATTGCAAATGAAGCACGCATGACTTGGAGTTTGACGCAAAGTATTCAATCTAACTGGTATTGTAGAATCATCATTTATGTCGTTGATTTCTTCAGTTATCTCTTTTAAAACTTAATGCATAATCTCGTTGATTGGGTTACTTCAACTACCGGTAATTCTAATATTTCACGCTTCAAAACAAGCCAGATTTCTTTTATCGACATCATCTTCTCTATCTATTCGTCTGAGGTTATTTAATGGAAACTCATGATCACATAGGAAACATGCATATCTATTTCGGGCATTCATTTCTGTCTTTTCACATTAACTTTCCATAACTGTATACCAGTAGGTAATGGTCGCAACAATTTAAAAAAACTAACTGAAAACTACTTAACAGAAGGAAAGCTAACCAACCGTTCAAACATTACCACGAAACGTCACTTTGAAAGGTCACAGAGTAGTCTACATATTTCATAAAAATTCAAATAATTGGCAGTAATCTTAACTACTGATAAGGTTTAAAGAAAAATGGTATGAAATCCGAATTCAAACCTGAATAATTTAGCAACTGTTTTTTGTACATTAATGAAACTTCCTACAGAAGTGGACATACATTATGGTATCATATTTTGAGAAACTCAGGGTGGTCCCAAAGTCACTAACAAAGTTACATTCAGTTACTTATACAGCTTCATGAAACAGCCTGTATAATGAAACTTAACGTGGTGGGCGGTGTTTGGATATCTGTGATATCTTGTTATTCAGAACCCAAAGCATCATGATGAAATTCTGAAAATTAAAAGAATTATCATCCAAATTTAAAGTTTAATTTTTCCGTAACTGCAATTGGAACGCCCTATAGATCAAACCGGATGTAAGACCTTCATGAAAATCTGATATATTGTTCTAAGGCTGATATAAATATAATATGTGAAAATGAGAAAAATTCACTGGACCCGCTTTTCCTAAGTAAGTGTGCGGGGTCCTTTATGGTTGCATAATTTTCTTGGAGGGAATTCTTTTTCTTTACTTTTATGCATTCAAAAACTGAAAAGAAAATAGAACATTGTTACAGCACCGTGAATACATAATATATTATTGTATAGTTGAATTTCACATTAGTGTATTATTTTTTATTTTTTTAAAGTTATGAAAAACTCAATAACGTCCTTGAAAAACTTCGAAATATTTAATTATCCCCAAAACGATAAGTAACGATAGAAAAATAAATTTTAATGAAAACAAAAATAACACATTTAATGAAGATAACAAAAAAAATAAAAAGTATAACTATTAAAAATAGGATTCAGTTAGTTGCAACATATACAGGGTGAATCCTGTTGAACTGTACATACTTCACACAGAGATAGAGGACACTTTGCTGGTTTCAAAAGAACCCCACATAAAGGTCTCAAACGATTCGTTTGAATTATACAGGGTGATTTCCAGTTTTGGGTCATATTTTCAAAATGCTCTATTGGACGAACGAATAATCACAAATTTATCAAATTTGGTACGTGGGAGGACTGTACCAATCTCCATACAGTTGAGTAACAGATTATCAGTTTCCAGGACCGGACTCTATTTTTATGATATTATCGGAATTTATGGAAAAAAACACCCTGTAGATGAAAAAGTCAATGAACCTGTCATGACAGTTCAAACTACACTGAAAATCTCAATGAAGAGTAATAAAATCACGTGGCACACCTACAAATTTAGAGAAAAAAAATATTGAATATGCGTACTCGGAGATAAATTTTTGGACGGCCTAATTCACATGGAAAACCATACCCAAATGTATCAAAAGTTGAAGACAAGAGAATATTATCAGTGTAAATCCTCTCGATATTCAAATATTCCAATATTCAGGTAATTTTCGTCAGTTTTCAGGACCGGACTCTATTTATCTGATATTATCGGAATTTATAAAGAAAATCACCCTGTAGATGAAAAAGTCAATAAACCTGTAATGGCAGTTCAAACTACACTAAATACTCTTCAATAAAGAGTAATAAAATCACGTGGCACACCTACAGATTCAGAGAAAAGAAAAATTGAATATGGGTACTCCGAGATAATTTTTTTTGTACGGCCTAATTCACAAAAAAAAAACATACCCAAAAGTGAATATTAATGGTTAAGATCTTCTACGCATTCAAGTATATCAATATTCAGGGACTGACTCCCATTTCAGATTGGGTTTTCAATAGATGATAGGTCGAAAGATTCGCCCTGAATATGGAACACCCTAAAAAACTGTTACGGGAGACCGAACAACATTAAATAACCTACATAAATTTTCATGAAATCGCGAGAAACACAAATAGATTAAAAAAAAAAAATTGATAATCGTACTCAGAGATAATTTTTTGGGCGGCTGAAGTTTAGAAGGAGAACTATACCGAAATGCATGAAAAATCCACTCCCCATGAAAGTATTCCATATTCCAGGGATTATGGAGTACTTTCATGGGGAGTGGATATAACCTGATAATATTCGACTTTTCATGCATTTCGGTATAGTTCTTCCACTAAACTTCAGCCGCCCAACAAAATTATCTTGAGTACGGTCTTACGATTCTTCATTTTTTTTAAATCTATTTGTGTCTCGCGATTTCATGAAAATTTCATGTAGGTTATTTAATGTTTTCGGTCTCCCGTAACAGTTTTTGGGCTGTTTCATATTCAGGGCAAATTTTCGACCTATCATCTATTGAAAAACCCCAATCTGAAATGGGAGTCCGTCCCTGAATATTGAAATACTTGAATGCGTAGAAGATCTTAACCATTAATATTCAACTTTTGATACATTTGGGTATGTTTTTTTTGTGAATTAGGCCGTCCAAAAAATTTGTCTCAGAGTACGCATATTCAATTTTTTTTTCTAAATTTGTAGGTGTGCCACGTGATTTTATTACTTTTCATTGAAGGGTTTCAGTGTAGTTTGAACTGTCGTGGCAGTTTATTGACTTTTGCATCTACAGGGTGTTTTTTTTCATAAATTCCGATAATATCAGAAAAATAGAGTCCGGTCCTGGAAACTGATAAAAATTACCTGAATATTGGAATATTTGAATATAGAGAGGATTTAAAGTGATAATATTCTCCTGTCTTCAACTTTTGATACATTTGGGTATGGTTTTCCATGTGAATTAGGCCGTCCAAAAAATTTTGTCTCAGAGTACGCATATTCAATTTTTTTTTCTCTTAATTTGTAGGTGTGCCACGTGATTTTATTACTCTTCATTGAAGAGTTTTCAGTGTAGTTTGAACTGTCATGACAGGTTATTGACTTTTTCATCTACAGGGTGTTTTTTTTCATAAATTCCGATAATATCAGAAAAATAGAGTCCGGTCCTGGAAACTGATAATCTGTTAACTCAGCTGTATGGAGATTGGTACAGTCCTCCTACGTACCAAATTGGATAAATTTGTGATTATTCGTTCGTCCAATAGAGTATTTTGAAAATATGACCCAAAACTGGAAATCACCCTGTATAATTCAAACGAATCGTTGGAGACCTTTCATGTGGGGTCTTTTTGAAACCAGCAAAGTGTCCTTTATCGCTGTGTGAAGTATGTACAGTTCAACAGGATTCACCCTGTATAAAGAAATGAGGCTCAATTTGAAGCGAACTTGGTGTTTTCTTTGCATTTTCTTCACATCATCGAATTCCATCCACATTGAACCTTGAAAGGAGTAGCCAACATAGTGACCCATTTCAATTGAACCATATCTGGCTACTACTCCAGCAAGGGTGAATGTTTTACAATCCAAATCTATATGATGAGGGAATTCTGAAAGTTGTGTTGAAGAATTCTTGGCTGGTTCATATTCCATCACAATCAGTGGACCATATTTCAGGCTGCTTCTTTCATTGAATTGTCGCAGCAACTAGATCTGGAAATAGGCATTCCTTCAACTATCGCTTCGTTCAATGCTCCAAAACCAGAGTCTTTTATTATATCCACATTGATGGGTACCATAATCGACTTTCCATTATTTGTTTCGAACACTTATGGCACATTTTGATTTCGACATAGCTCGGATCATCTACTAGTATATATTGAGCCATATTCCCTATATTAGAAAAATGGAACAAAAGGCTTCTATTTTCATCAACAAGTTTGCCCTCTTGGAGTAAATTTTACTTGAGCAGCCATATCTGAGGAAATCTCTAACAAACGTCATCGTAGCCGTAGGGGAAACATTACATATTCTTTGAATTTGTGATTCGTGCAAGCTCCTGCTAAAATCGAAATTATGCTGTCGAAACCACAGGTATTCTGAAGTGCCACCTGTTGTCCCTCGTTGGTCACCAATGGACATTTATTCCATTTTGAATGTTCCCAATTCCAAATTTACGATGATAGTTGGAACTATCAATAGAAGGACATGGGTCCAAATATGTTTTTTTTTCTTCTAGAAGAGGAATTTTTATTTCGCCAATTATGTTCAGCTCCTAAAGAATTTTCTTCCTCACTCGATATTTATGATTTTCTTCTTTTTCGCTGCTAAATAATGTTGTGGATGTTGCTGGAATTTCAACATTATTTAAAATGCTCTTTTTTTTCAGGGGAGCTATGATAGTCTCTGTGATTAAATACTTTTAGAAAGAGCTAATTTTGATCGACCTCTAAAAGAATTAGATGTTTAGATACGAACTTATCTGCCCTCATGGTCGAGATTGTTTTTAGTAAAACGTGTTTGACGTCTTTGAACTCCGACTCGACAGAGCAAAACTTACAGGGGTCTCGCCATAGCCAAAAAAAGGAATCATAACCGCACTGAAAATGGGATAGTAGTGAATTAACTTTTTCAATTTCTTTCCCATTTCAGGAGTATAAAAAGGGGTTAGTTTGTTTTCTACTTCAGAAAGTTCACGATATTTTCAAATTCTGTGAAATCTTCTTAGACCATAACATAATGTCATCTAATCCTAAGGGAAAATATTCATCTTCATTATAGTGGTCTTTTTCTTCATTTTCATCCATAAGATCAATGCAATTTTCATTTCCCTTTATATTTTCTGTAATGCACTCGTATGATTGCTGTGCAACTACAGGTTCACCATTCTTGTTCTTACCAAAATCTTCACTACAACAAAGGATAAGAATTGTTTCACAATCTCCCGAAATTCACAGAAATCTGTTTGTTTCGTTAATACAGCCATTGCATATAAATAAAATTTCTTGACTTTAGGTTGTGCTTAGTTAACCATGGCCATCGTGATATGAAATTCATATATGGGAATATCCAATTTAATGATGATTTAGGTAACTCTAGTCCCCTTTTTTCAATGGTGAGCATGCAAATACTAAGATAATTTTTCGAATTCGGCAGCGCAAATGCTTTACAAATTGCATTGAGAGAGCCTTTTATAGAAATCACAAACTACTTTCGTGGAACTGGAAAATTGGATCTGTGCTTCTCACCTATTCTAAGGAATCCAAGAACCAATAGTTATTGACGTTTCGTTTTGAACTTGCACTCAGCATTTTGAAAAATTGGCATTTTCTGAGTAGGTGTTTCAGAGACTGCTTGGTATATATATAGTTTTGTGTTTTGTGGAGAAATACACTTTTTAAAACAGACAATTTATTCAGGAACTGTGCTTCAACAAGATCTAAAACCTCTCTGTTTCTATCTAAGCTAAGCGCCGGCACGTAGGCCTCGGCTGTGCATAATCAGCAAAAACAAGACAATGCAGTTGAACGGCTAAATAATTGATTTTAAAATGGGTTCAACGTAGAATCACATAATTCCTCCCGATTTTCAGGATTTTTGCTATCTTCTCTAACAGGAGTACAAAAATGGTATTTCTTTTTACAGCATAAGAAAATGATTATTGCGATAACACAAATAAAAAGAATGAAAAAATTAAAAGCACTGAAATAAGTATTTTGGTTGGTCCATGAATTGAGTTCTTCCAAGGTGGGAAACTCCACAGGGTGTAGAAAACTGATGTTTCTTATCGTCTTCCATTCTTCTTCCAAAGGTATGAGTTGTATTGAGGAGAATTCTTCGTATGTTTGTAGCGGGTAGATTTCTTGAAACCATTGGAAACAATGCAGTTTGATCGTAGCCGGCTGGATGAAGGGATTGAGTGTCGTACACGACCATTGTCGCATTCTTCAAAAACCATTGGATTTTGGATCGATAAGATTGAACCATCCTCTATAGAGATAAGGTCTGGTTTGGTGTCGTGATGTGTTCTGGAGCAACTTTCTGTTAATGTCTGTAAAATATCTTTAAGGCAAGATTCTGGATGCTGTAAGTCATCTTGTTTAACAATGAAAAAATCTTCTAATTCTTGAATGACCTCACAATTCCATAAAACTTTGTCCTCTTTAGTGATCAAGTAAGTGGGAAGGTTTGGAATGGTAGTATCTTGATAAGGAAAGTTATGGAGATGGAATACTTCATAACTTAAATTTTGAAAAATCGGAATAGTTATAACAAATAGTAATTCTGTGTCTTTAACAATTACTCTACTCACACAAATAGAATAATAATCAGTAAGATGTTTTAAAGGAAGCCAATTATGTTTTTCTACTATTTTATTGAATTTTTGAAGGGGTATTATGTCTTCGTGCAATAAATGCAATCTTGCAAAACTTATTGCATTTTCTATCTCATTCAAAAGAATAGACAGTTCATGAGAATGCAAAATAATCAGATTCAAATCTACAATGATATTATTAGATTCTTCTAATTGCATTGTTTTATTCACAAGAAAATTGAGCTTTTTTAAGAACTCATCCTGAATAGAATGCTACTTTTAGAATTTTTTTTGATTCGCCAAAATGATATTTTCGTTATTTTGATAGAATTGAAATAACTATTATAAAGAACCTCATCGTCTGAATCTAAAGTTCCAAAAGATATTTTGAAATTTTGCCACCAACATTTAAGAGTCCTCTTTTCATACGAATACTTTGAGAAATAATATTATTGAATTTAATTTCATTGTAAGAAACAGTACTTTTTGCAATATTCATGTAGGGACTTACGTAGGGGCTGTCATTTTTCTCATGACTAATAAATCCTTCTGTTTTTGAATAAGTTCGGATATCAAACTGATATTATAATGAAAAAGCAAATATTTAGCATGATCGGCTATGAAGATTTTTCCTAACTTCATAGGTAATAAATGATGCTTGACTTCTACAACCTCCAAGGCATGGTTGAAAATTACAAAGGACAGGATTATGGAAAGCTTATACAGCATCTGGAAATGAAAAAAATATTACTTTCTTTGTTTGATTCTATTCTTGTGATAGACATGTTTATTGTCAGTGTTCTCTACTTGAACATCAGAATAATTTTGATAGGAATTTTCTTGTACGGTGGATTTAATTTAGCTTGAAAGGGGGTCTTCAAATAAGCGTCTTTTTCTTCATCTAGAACTTTTTCGCTGATTCTTTCCTCATTTCGCTTTCGATAATCTTCAATTTTTTTTTCTGAGCATCCTGAACGAGCTTTTGAATTTCTGCTAAATTTTCCTGATAAGTTTTCATGTAGTCCGAAATCTTTTGATCTTGGTTTTCTCAATGGGAAGATGATAATTCAAATCACCTTTCAAAATTTGTAATGGTGTGAAATTTAGATTGGAGTGAATAGAATTATTGTAAGTTAAAAGTGCTCTAGATATTTTTGATTTCAAAGGTAAATCTCATCGTTTAAACATCGCAACTGTTCTAATAAAGTGGAATGAAACCTTTCCACTATAGAATTCGAGTTTGGATTTAAATTTGTTATGTAGTGTAATTCGATCTTATGCAATTGGCATAATTCCTGAATTAATTTATTCTTAAATTCTGTACCATTATCGCACGTTATTTTTTCAGGTGTTCCATTATTACTCATGAATAAAATCAAAGAATCCACTATTTCTTGGGCGGTTTTATGTAAAAGAGGGTAACATTGAGCCAATTTAGAAAAGGAGTCTACTACTGTCAAAAAGGTTGCGTTTTGCATTTTAATCGTGTCTACATAAAGATGTTGGAATGGTTTGGAACCTATTGGATTTGATTTGAATACCAATTTTGTCGGTAACCTCTCGTATTTATTCTTTTGACAGACTTCACAAGTATTTATAAAATTTTTAACATCAAGTTCTAATTTCGGCCAGTAAAAGCGTTTTTTAATTGCTTGCACATTTTCGTGTATGCCGCGATGTCTGATTTAGTAGTGTGATATAGATTAATTTTTCTGTTTGTTCCTCCGGGTCTTCGACGTCTTCCAAGATTTTATTAGTAATTCTTAAATTGAACGATTTTGATTTGAAATTTTGCTGTAATAAACTCACAAATGCTTGTTTGAGATCTTCGTTTTTGAAGTAAAGACAATACGATTTTCCTAAAGTAAGATTCTCTTTGATGAATTTTAAAAAAATCGTTCGCGCTAATCTTGACATTCATACGTTGTTTATCAAAAACTCTAATTGTTTGTACGTAAAATTTATTTCCATGCGAAAAAGTAATTTGCTGTTTATGTTTATTTAGAGCGCTTTCCGTAAATGGAATTTCCAAAATCGGATTTTCTTGATTGCTATGAACAGTATGTGAATCATTAGTTTCAGGATCGGCATCTGAATCTTCAGAATATAAAGTATTATTTTCGTTTTCGTCTAAATTATAATCGAGTGATGCGTTATCGTCATCTATAGCGTTCAAATCTATACGAGATAAAGCATCAGCATTATTACAACTACCCTTCTTGTATTTTATTTCGTAGTTGAACTCTTCCAATTTCAATTTCCACCTCATCAACCTGGAATTCGGTTCTTTCAACGAATTCAACCAGATGAGCGGTTTATGATCGGTGTAAATAAAGAATTCATTTCCGTAGAGATAAGGCCGGAAATGCGCGGTAGCCCACACGATGGCCAACAGTTCCTTCTCGATAGTGGAGTATCGTATTTCGGCTTCGTTTAACGTCCGACTTGCGAAAGCAATGGGCAAATCCGACGTTGGTACCTGACCTTGACTCAATATAGCACCTAGGGCGTACTTCGAAGCATCCGTTGTCAAGTTGAATAGTTTATCGAAATCCGGATATTTTAATATTGGATGATTGATTAACAGATTTTTTGAAATCGAAAAGGCTTCTTTATACTCATGATCAGAAACATCGACTTCACAATTTTTTTCAAATATTTTGTCATTGGTTTTGTGACTTTGGCGAAATTTGGAATAAACTTACGGTTATAGCCCAACATGCCTAGGTATGATTTAATTTCTTTGGAATTTTAAGGGATCGGAAATTTCTTTATACTTTCAATTTTGTTCGGATTAGGTTTAATTCCATTTGAAGAAATGACATGACCTAAAAATTCGATTTCTTCTTTGAAGAATTCAGATTTATCTAGTTGAATTTTCAAGTTTTCTTGTTTTAAGGTTTCTAAAATAGAATGAACATCTGCCAAGTGCGATTCCACGGTTTCTGAAAAAATAATAATATCGTCAATGTAAACGTAACAACATTTACCTATGTATTTGCGAAGAACGTGATTCATTAATCGCTGAAAAGAAGCCGGGGCGTTTTTAAGACCGAAGGGCATTCTCAAAAACTCGTAATGACCGTCCTCGACAGTGAACGCAGTTTTTTCGATACTAGATTCATCCAATTCTATCTGGTGAAATCCAGAGGCTAGGTCGAGAATCGAAAAATATTTGGCATTTTTGAGTTTATCTAATATAGCATCAATCTGTGGTAACGGATATTTGTCATCGACTGTTTTTTTCGTTCAACGATCGATAGTCGACTGCCATTCTCCATTTTTCTTCACCGGAATTGTCTAGTTTTTTCTTCACCATCACAACTGGGAAGGACCACGGGGAAATGCTGTGTCGTATGATACCTTTATCCAATAATTCATTGACTTGACGTGAAATTTTCTGCTTTATGTTTCTCGGGATATCGATAAATTTTTGCGTGCACGGGAATTTCGTCTCGTGTGCGAATATTATGTTTTATCCTGGATGAAAAACTCAAAGATTGACCTGGTAGGTGAAATGCTTCTTCTGTTACATTGAAAATTTTGATTAATTGATTCTGAATGGTTTTTGGTAGATGATCTATTCTTATTGGATAACTCAGTCTTCTAGGGATTACTGTCTGAAAATGAATTGGAATTTGACAATTTTCTCCGATCAGAAGTTTTTTATTGAGGTCTATGGTGAAATTGTTCTTTTGAAGAAATTCGAATCCTACTATACCTTCGTATTGAGTGTGGAATTTATACAATACAAATGGATAATGTTTATTCAAACCAAATGAATCCAAAGGAAATGAAACTTTTTCTTGACTTATATCATGACCATGTGCTGTTATAAGATCTGTAGATTCTGTGTAAATCAGATGGGGTATAGTATCATAAGCTATTTTCGGATCAATCAAGCAAATGGTACAACCACTGTCGATTAACAATTTGCATTTTGGATATTCTAGCTCGATATAAGGAAGGCAGCTTTTTGAAATTTTATCTTTCAAATTATTCAAGTCAATGGTGTTTGGAGGCTGCTTTCGCAAAAATTTTCCTCTTCCTCTTTCATGATAAAATCGGAAGTGGGATTTTCGTAATCCAAATTTTGATCGTATTCCTGATAAATTTCTTCCTCATCCTTGTGAAAATCTTCCGAGGGAATATTATCCACATTAGTTAATTCTTCAGATACGAAATTAGGTTGTCGATTATCATTCGAAAAGAAATTTGGGGGTCTAGTGGTAAAAAACTTGTTTGGTCTACTTATGCTACTTGTAGCTGGTCGTTTTTGAGCTTGATGGTTGTGAGTCGAAACTGACATGGGAATTGGTTTATGTTGCGGAGTATAACTTGGGTTAGGTCTAAACACATTTGTTGAATTATGATGAGCGGAGTGTGGTGTAGGAGGTGATTGAGTTTTAGTCGGCTTATTGTAAATAGGTCTAAACGGTGTTTGATTGAAAGATGTAGGAATGTTTGAATTTGCGGAAGGTATTTTCCAGCTTCTCATCATGTCTAATTGAGATTTTTGTGACACATAATTTCTACAATTTGAGTAGCTCTGTCAAAATTAAGATTTTCGGTGGTTAATAATGATGTTTGTAATTCCATGGGGCAATTACTGATTAGTACATTTTTCGCTAAATCGTTTACCAACTCTTTATGAAGCAATTTCATTTGTGCATTCATATTATCAGCATCGATTCTGTAATTCAAACGTATTTTCAAATGTTTGATTTGTCGATAAAAGAAAGGATATCATCTTGTGGTCGTTCTCAAAAATTGTAATTGATTCTTTAGGACATCTAAATTTGCGTGATCTCCGAACTTATCAATTAAAAAGGTCTTAATGCTCAACCAATTATTCGTAACATCTGAAGTCTGGAATTCTGCTTCTGCGTTACCAATTAATTTGCTTTTAATTACATTCAGACAATAGGTTTTACTATAGCTTCTTCGCTTAAAAATTGGGTTACGTATGAGTCACATGCATTTAAAAATGAATTCAATTTAGTCTTATCACATTAAACTTCGGCAATAATGCACCAAATTCTTTTGCTAGAGTTAAATCCGGCATTTTGCACTCTTGAATTCTAATCTTGCTACAGAATTAATTAAATGTTCTAAATCGTTTGGGGGATCAATTTTGAAAATCGATTCAAACTTCTTAAAATTAAAATAAATGTGAATCAGTTTTGTCGGAAACTTAGGAAACGGAGAGAAGGATTACTTGTCACAAATACCTTGAATTTGTCTGTTCCAGGCAGGAGCAGAGTTGCTAATTCTACTTGAGCTGCTTGTTGGTACTTCTTGGTGGATTGGAAAATCTCGGGTCGGTACTTCGGTTGTCCCTTTTCTTGACTCTGTGAGGAAGGTCCAATCTCTTCCACGGTGTGTTGGATCTCTCAATGAAGAATTGAAATTCACCTGCTTCTATAATCAGTTTGAGAATCCCATCCTCGTCGCCAGTTTGTGTTTTGTGGAGAAATACACTTTTTAAAACAGACAATTTATTCAGGAACTGTGCTTTCAACAAGATCTAAAACCTCTCTGTTTCTATCTAAGCTAAGCGCCGGCACGTAGGCCTCGGCTGTGCATAATCAGCAAAAACAAACAATGCAGTTGAACGGCTAAATAATTGATTTTAAATGGGTTCAA
>JACDNR010000189.1:0-45340 GCA_013421045.1 Propylea japonica | reverse complement strand
TTCTATACAGGGTGTTTCATTGGGAAAGGGAAATACTACTTCACAGGTGTATAGGTGGCACCAAGACGGATCTAGAGATACCCCATTTATTGGGTCTCACTGTCTTCATAGCCGAGATACAGGGTGTTTTATGAATTTTGCCCGTTTATTCTGAGGCCGTACCAAACGACCACCCTTATATTTCTTCATATTCGGCAAATATATTCCTAATTGAGAGCCCAAACATATCATGCAATAACCGCCTCGAAAATCCAGGTCCGTGTTAACAAAAAATTTTGAATCGTTTGAATCCTCGAAACAACACCCTGTACATCGGAATTTTGAAAATCTGTTTTTAATATTCGAAAACACCCTAAAAAACTAAACTGAGACGTATACTTCAAATTTTCGCGCAGAAAGTTTTATTGCACAAATTTTCAAGGTAAAAGTGAAGTTTTTAGGAACTTGGATACCCGAAAGTGTTTTGAAGTGACTTTAACAATGAATTATCAACAATATTGAATACATAATTATTTCAACATTACTTTGTAATTCATTTCCACATTGGTTTTCCTTTTTATAGCCGTATACTTGAAAATCCAGATCCGGGTTAACGAAAATTATGAATGGTTTGAATCCTCGAAACAACACCCTGTACATTGGAATTTTGAAAATCTGTTTTAATATTCGAAAACACCACTAAAGACTGAACTGAGACGTACACTTCAAATTTTCGCGCAGATAGTTTCAATGCACAAATTTTCAACGTAAAAGTGAAGTTTTTTAGAACTTGGATACCTGAAAGTGGTTTGAAGTGACTTTTAACAATGAATTATCAATAATATTGAATCCATATTATTTCAACATTACTTTGTAATTCATTTCCACATTAGTTTTCATTTATTGAGAAGTGAGTTGCATCATAACGTATAATAATTATGGATTTCAATATTTTGATAATTCATTGTTAAAAGTCACTTCAACCACTTTCAGGTATCCAAGTTCTAAAAAACTTCACTTTACGTTGAAAATTTGTGCATTGAAACTATCTGCGCGAAAATTTGAAGTGTACGTCTCAGTTCAGTTTTTAGTGGTATTTTCGAATTTTAAAACAGATTTTCAAAATTCTGATGTACAGGGTGTTGTTTCAAAGATTCAAACGATTCATAATTTTCGTTAACCCGGACCTGGATTTTAAAGCATACAGCTATAAAAAAGAAAACCAATGTGAAAATGAATTGCGGAGTAATGTTGAAATAATTATGGATTCAATATTGTTGATAATTTATTGTTAAAGTCACTTCAAACCACTTTCGGGTATCCAAGTTCCTAAAAACTTCACTTTTACCTTGAAAATTTGTGCAGTAAAACTTTCTGCGCGAAAATTTGAAGGATACGTCTCAGTTTAGTTTTTAGTGGTGTTTTCGAATATTAAAACAGATTTCAAAATTCCGATGTACAGAGTGTTGTTTCAAGTATTCAAACGATTCATAATTTTTGTTAAGCCGGACCTGGATTTTCGAGGCGGTTATTGCATGATATGTTTGGGCTCTCAATTAGGAACATATTTGCGAAATATGAAGAAATATACCGGGTGGTTCGTTTGGTACGGCCTCAGGAAGAAACGGGCAAAATTCATAAAACACCCTGTATCTCGGCTATGAAGACAGTGAGACCCAATAAATGGGGTATCTCTAGAACCGTCTTGGTGCCACCTATGCACCTGTGAAGTATTTCCCTTTCCCAATGAAACACCCTGTATACCCCTTTGGTTTTCTCCCTTTTGTCTGAACGTCACTCAAAGCGACGGTCTACGTTTTTTACTGGTGCGCTGTGTCGCGATTTGATCGTTGTATGTTTTTTCATACCGTGATTTAATGATAGAGCAGTAAGACCAACCCGTTGTCTCACTGACACGGAACATAACACAACGAATATGTAGGATAAAAGTATTCACACTGAATTGGTCTTGCCTGTCTGAAGGGTTTTCCAATAAGAGGTGTTATTCTGATATTCAAAGAAAAAGGCCATTTTTCAATATAAATGATCGGACGTTCATTTTATTATGTAGAAGAAGCTATGCCATTAATAGTGGAAAATAACATCAAAGAAATGACCACCACGACCATGCTTACAGGACCATATCCTTTTAATGAAATTTTCCATAACCAAATCGCAAAGTGGCTGCCCTATGTCCTCGATAGCCTCACGAATTCATCTTTGAGGTCTTGAATCGACGCTGGGCTATTGCGTAGACCTTTACACTTGGCCCCAAAAGAAGAAGTCGCAAGGTGTTAAATCACAAGATCGCGGTGGCCAATTGTGATCACCTCTTCGAAAGATAACACGGCCATAAAAAAACATTGCCTCGTGCCTAATTCCAAAGAACTACGAGGAATGGACAAACCTAGGTTTTCTTCAACACTTTTAGTCATAGCAGCAATATTCACTGCTGTTCTTGAGCGACGTTTTACGGGTTTTATTCTTCGCATCACTTACTTGTCCCAACAGCTCGAATTTATTCACCAATATCTTTATTGCGGTCCGACAAGTGCTTCACGACGACCCAAAAATATTCGAGTTTTACGAACCGTCTCTGCCAAATTTTCACCATTTTATAGTGAATTTTAATATTTCAATGCGTTCTTGAAGTGTGCATCGTTGCATTTTTATTAATGGCGTAGTTTCTACTTGTCAAATGTCAAAAAATTACAGCTTCAAACGTGACATCTACAGAAATAGCGAGCTATTCAAAATAACACCTCTTATTGGAAACCCTTTATCTTGAAGTTGCGGTCACCGACTCCGAAATCTGGTAGAAAATGTTAAGTTTACTAAACAAAATGACAAAAACAATTTGATGATCAGTGAAGGGGTGCGTTCACAAATCAAATTCAAAATTGTCAAATTTCTACCGAAACATTCGCATCAAACATCAACGAAATCACTCTCCCGTCAAAAATAAACAACGTCCAGCCGCGCCGCGATCCTCCTTCGCCAAAAACAAAAACCACAGACGCGTTCCCCGAAAAAACTCGTTTCTACCTGGCCGGCGTCCCTTCTCACCTTGCCAACAAAACTCTATGACTCATCGGGGTCCTAATCTACGATTATACCGTGGTACGACGGCTCGATGCTCGATTCTCGGGCTAGAACCTCCGATTCCGTTCTAGCTTTTCCGTTTCAGCCGAGTATTCACTCAATTTTGTAGCGGGCGTCAAGTCGATTCAGTTCGACGCGAGCTTTCATACGATCGAAACGCTACCGACGGCGCACAGAACAAACTGGTGGTTGTGTGAATTTTCGCGCGCGGTTCTGTGGTTCGGCGTTCTGTGACTCTGTCACTCTGTGGTTGTTAGGGGTGCGTTCGGGACTGTGACCGGTGTGAATTTTCTGTGGTCCAGTGCTGATCGTTTACACGTTTGTGTTCTGGTAGATTTGGCGTTCTGAGGGCGTTTACAATCGATGTTTGCCTCGTTATTTGGTTTAATATGTGGAGTTGATGATGAGGAAATCGATCGTTGAGCTGTGGAGTTTTATCGATGTATTGGAAGGAGTTGTGATAGTTTTACTGTCCTATCGTTGACGAGGAGATAGAAGGAGTTGTCTTGAGCTTTCGTCGTGTAATGAATAATATTGAGCGTGATATTCTTTTGAGATGAAGTTTCACAAATTTTCTCGTACCTATATCAAAGGTATTTCAAAGTATTAGCAGTGGAAAATGTATACCGGCCACCATACATCTTTACGAGCACAGGGAAAAAACCTATATCTCCCAGTATAGGTGTCACAGTGCTTGTATGATTGAATTTTTTTTAAGAATAAGCTAAAATATCGAAGACTTCTTTTCATTGAACCTAATTTTCGTCTATCTCTTCATCTGAATTGTCATTTTGAAATTGCATGTGAAAAAACGAAACAACAGAACTAGAACAACCATGAAATAGCATATTATGCAACGAGCGTATAATGATAGTAATCAATCGCGAGGTGAAGTTTAGGCCACGAACCGAGTGAATAACAGCCATTATAAGCGACTAGCATGCTATACTTTATCCATGACTACTGAATATATTTCTTGAAGATTTTAACATTTGGCGACCGCGACAGACCCTTCTATGACAAGCGTGGAAAAAGTCAGTTGACACATGAGAAATTCTTGGAGAACTGGTCATTGTATCTTTTGTAATAAAAAAATCTTAATTGATTAATGAAAGTAGATTTGGCCCTCGTTTGACAAGGTATGCCCATATTTGATTTGGAGTACTTAAGAAAACTGAAGAAATGCCAATTTAGAGAAATATTATATCAAAGCTAAATCTATGAAGCATCTGACAGCAGTGGATTATAATCTCAGTATTCCCTTGGATTAATGGGTAGTATTAAGGCCGATCACAGAGACGTACAACGGACGGATTTTACAATAGTCGCGGATAGAAGTAGGTAATAATTGATATATAAATCACTACTGTGCCAAGAATTACAGTTACATTAGAACGTTTGCCTGAAACTGCTTAGCTTGAAAGGTTTATTAAACTAAGTCTGGCTTTTCAAGTAGTGATTTTTTAGAACCTTAGATGTTCAAGAAACTATCTGCACACCCAAAATACTGGGTTATCATCTCCCATCAATTTAAACAGTGGTATTTCGCCTGAATATCTTATTTAAAATCGGAGTAATGATAAAAAAAACCTTGCGACAAACATATTATATTAAATAATGGAATCCACGATTCTGGATTGCACATTTTGGAGTGCAATCAAAATAGGTATAATTCAAGTTTATGGCCATACACTTATATTATCGCTTATTAAGAGGAAAGAATTCGATATCGTGGTTTAGACTTACTGCAGGTATCCTGACCTCAAACGAAAGTAATGGAATATATTTGTTCATAATTTTTATGCACAATAACTTTATAATTGAAGTTTTATCCGTCCTTATGCACCGTGTTAAGTACAAAAGTAGAAAAATAAAACATGCAACATTGAATCAATCACGTTTTGACTGTATCTATATTATTATAAACAACAATTATATTGATGGACATTTCCTTCTCTGATAAATATTTCACTTGGTTTCACTATGTATGGTGCTCCTTATTTTACATTTTCCTCTGTTTGTACTGACTAACTGAAGGGTTTTCCAATAAGAGGTGTTATTGTGATATTCAAAGGAAAATGCAATTTTCAATATAAATGATCGGATGTATATTTCATTATAAAGAAGAAGCAATGCCGTTAAAGGTGGAAAATAACATCAAGCAAATGACCACCACGACCACGCGCACAAGACCATATCCTTTCAATGAAATTTTACACAACCAAATCGCAAAGTGACTGCCCTATGTCCTCGATAGCCTCACGAATTCCATCTTTGAGGTCTTGAATCGACGATGGGCTATTGGCGTAGACCTTCTCTTTGACGTGGCCCAGAGTAAGAAGTCACAAGTTGTTAAATTACAAGATCTCGGTGGCCAATTATGATCACCTCTTCGGGAGATAACACGGTCCGGAAACTTTACCCGCAAAAGATCAATGGTTTCGTTGCTTGTGTGGCACGTAGCACCGTATTATTGAAAGTAAACTTTGTCCAGATCAATAATATCCAATTTCGGCACCAAAAATCATTAATCATCTCTCGATAGCACAATCCATTCACCGTAACTGTTGTCCAGCTTCATTTTCGAAAAAGTAAGGTCCATGACTCCACCGGACCATAAACCGCATCAACAGTCGCACGTTGAGGATAGACAGGCTTTTCAACAATAACTCTTGCGTTTCCGAGCCCCACCTGCGACAATTTTGCTTGTTGACGAAGCCACCGAGGTGGAAATTGGCCTCATCACTCAAGATGATTTTTCGATGGAATTCCGGATCATTTTCATGCATTTCAACGGCCCAATCAACAAAGACGACGTTGTTGATGAACGGCCGCCTTGAATTTTTATGTTAACTGAACTTTATAAGCCTTAAGATACGATCTTTGTGCAAAATACGGTGTAATGGCGTTTGTGAATGCCTAATTCCAAAGAACAACGAGGAATGGACGAACATGGGTTTTCTTCAACACTTTCGTCTACAGCAGCAATATTCTCAGCTGTTCTTGAGCGAAGTGCGCGGTTTTTATTCTTTACATCACTAACTCGTCCCAACAGCATGAATTTTTCCACCAATTTCTTTATTGCGGTCTGACAAGGTGCTTCACAACGACCCTAAAATGTTCGAGTTTTACGAACCGTCTTTGCCAAATTTTCACCATTTTTATAGTGAATCTTAATAATTTCAATGCGTTCTTGAAGCGTGTATCGTTCCATTTTTATTAATGGCGTAGTTTCTACTTGTCAAATGTCAAAAAACGACAGCTTCAAACGTGACATCTACCGAAATAGCGAGTTATTCAAAATAAAACCTCTTATTGGAAAACCTTTATCTTCATCTATATTTTTTGATAATCGAGAATTCATCTTCCATGGAAATCGTAAAGAAATCTATAAACATTTGTGGCCACAAAACCCCAAAGCATTTAACCGCCTCGGTGGCTGTAGGGGCTAACGCGTGCGCCTACAAGTTCCTACGAAGCTGGACGTCCGGGTTCGAATCCTGATGTGGATTGGATATTTGTGTATGTTCTAGTTTGTCTTAAAATGAAAATTGCCCTGATAAGAATGGGAATGAGTGCTAAGTGTTGAATATTCATGTCTGTCTAGATGGAAATTGGTAAAAGAAGATGAAAGAATGAATCAAAAACCCAAAATAACAACCTGCCACACCTGCATCGCGATGCATCTAATACCACTCACACAAGATACTCTATGCACCTAATGAGCACATTAGGTGCATTCCAATAAACATGCGATAACATCGGTTCACGTGGATAAACATCGTACCTATGCAAATATCAATAAAAGGCGAGAATAATCACTAATCATACTCGCTCATGAAAGATAATCCGCTCATGGATACTAGATACGAAATCATCTCCGAACGCGGTATTTTTAGTATAGCGTGTTCTCTGATCGTCCATCGACTCGAAGACCATCGACGTACGTAATCGTCGATCTAGCTCTGTGTTGTTATTTCTTGGAATTGGACGTAATGGCCCTCGCTTAATTGATAAGTGTGTTAGGTCAAAAACACATGTTGTTACGCGTTTTTTTGAGGCTTATTCGACCTTCTTGTTTTTTTGTTTCACGGAATGGAGAGTATCTAATGGTTGAGTCGATTTTTTCGGAAGTTAATGATGTGGTTTCGACGCGAAGGTTCCATTTCGGTCGTTTAATTTTGTCATATAGATGGAATTGATACATCGAAAAGTATTGATGGATAATGATGCTGATAGTAATAGTCCGTTCACGAAAGTTTGAGCCGTCGGTTGGCCATGACAATTTGGTATATTCCACTGTGTATATTAAAATTTTAGGTTATGTTGTTTATTTTCTTGTCAGATTGATACGCAATGTTGTCAATATTGCATAAAGTTCTCTGATAACTCGCAAGCTCGTCAGACGAGGCCGGGTACATTCGGCAACGTTGACTTTATTTTACGTTATGACAGCAAATACTGCCAACTTCAGATAAATGAACAAACGCTTACTATGCGCTCAAACTTTCGTGAACGGACTATAGGTGATTATAACTTGGTTTGAATATAGACCCGGACTGAAGTCTAAAAATTTGAGAAAAAGCCCTGAGCAGGTGCTGTTGAGACTTGAGAGGTCGTTCATTGGAGGAGCAGTAATGCTATTACATCAAAATTTTATATAGGACTTGAAATTCATGCTAAATATATACATGCAGAATCTCAGCACGATCGGAATTATATTTTGTAAATTATTCAAAAACTGAAATATGGTATTACTCGACAATTGAAAAAATTGAATTCTATGGTTCTGATGATGCGACCATCTTTAAATTTTGCAAGAAAATTCAGTGTATTAATTTTAATTCACAAAATAAATTTTATTTTGTTATGGAAAAATAAAGATTCTTCTTTTCAATATTCCAATTGGGGTTTGTATGGTTCTGTTAACACTATGGCCACAAATTTGGCATATGACATATTATTTATTATGAGCATCTTGCATATGGCCGCAAAATTTTATTTCGTTTGGTTTCGTTTTGTTCGAGGTACTGGGGAACACAAAATTTCAAATGACCATATTTTATGGAACACATAGTACGATTTGGCTTGACAACGAACTTAACCACGGCATTTGGGAACCGAACTCAACCTGAAAATCTCAAGTCTCTAGAACTATCCCTTCGAAAGATATCGTGCTCACGACCGGATGGCCCGACGGACAAATTTACCCTATCGTTTGAGACGATTTTTGGCTCAAAATTAGAAAATACAGACAGTTAGGCAAAACTATACAGCACTCGTTTAGGTAGAACGAGCGCTCAAAAAGGTAAAAGTAGAAAGAAAAGTAAAATAAAACCCATAATAAAAGGCAGTGAATACAATGAAAATGAAAGAAAATAGTTATTTACTTAACAAGACCGGAAGTAAGAGTATTTTTCGGATGAGAAGACAAAACTCTAGGAGGAGGAAATATATATTACTTCGGTAAATGTTCTCAGAAAATGCAATGAACTTTGCTGCAACTGTTGAAAGTTGGCAACCGAAAACGTGGTTCGAAATGAACCAATTATACTCAAAATGTCATGTTTCTGAAGAATGTGAAAGAAAACAATTTGTGCATTTGAGAATATGTTTTCGGCAGTCAATTTTCGATCTATCGCGTCATAATCATGTGAGATAGTGACTGTCAAACATGACAGGCAATTCAATTGTTGATGCTCTCTTATTGAGACAGTTGTTGTTTACTTAAGAAGTTAACACTTCACAATACGATATCGTTACCTATGCAGTTTATTAACTCATGTTCTTTACAAAAATAGTTGATTTTGAACAGAAATTTTCATATACAGAGTGTCCCGGAAAATGTGGGAAATCTCTGGGAAACAGATAGAACATAAAATAAAGATGACAAGTTTCCATAATTTTTTTCCTAACGGTCCTCCCTACGAATATACGACTTCCTAAATGACGCCACTGGAAATTCATTTTAGTGGAATGAATTTCAATTACTTAGTTCTTTCATTTTTTTTTCGAAAACGGTTCATTTTATCGACACTGAACAAAAGTACTTTTCCTTTAGCTTTATGTTCAAGGTATCCAAATTTGTTTTTTCAGCACCTTATCATACAGGGTGTTTAAAATGTAAGTATTAAAATGTACAACCCAGTCCGCCCTTAGTAAACTGAACAAGCTAATTGAAATTTGAGTGCGGTGATTTAAGAGGCCATCAATACAATTGATCATATCAATTTTCATCAAATTATATCGAGTAGTTTGAAAACTTATTCCACTAAAATGGATTTCCAGTGGCGTCATTTAGGAGGTCGTATCTTCTTAGGGAAGGCCGCTAGGAAAAAAATTATGGGAACTTTTCATCTTCATTTTTTATGTTGTATCTGAATCCGAGAGATTTCCCACATTTTCCGGGACATCCTGTATATAACATTTTTCTATCCCTATAAGTAACAAACTTTAAATGGGATCAAATTATGGTGACTAAGCCGGTACAACAGAGAAATAAAGCAGAGCACAAAATGCTGATATCTTGGAATATAATATAGGTGCGCCTATATTTACGTCTTTCCGACATACCTAGTGAATCATAGGCAGATGTGTGGTTTCAGCATGTCGAAATATCTAAATAAATAGCTTGGAAGGTCGGGAAGCACCTCTAGCTCCTTCGGGGCACTACATAAATAAAGCAACGGATAAAATTGATGGTGTTTACCCAAGGATGTTAACACGAAGAACTATATTAAGTCTCGGTTGATGTATTTTGTTATTCGGAATATTTTATGAATTGGAAAGATAATTATTTATAGGAACAGGAACCATTGCTTGTCAAATGTTTCTAGTACGTTTCCATTCTATTATCGTTGAATTTCTGGTGACCTCGGAAGCGAAAAAACTAACACGTAGTTTGTCCTCGGTTGCGAATTTAGAACAATATTTTTTAGGAATTAACGGTTTGTATCTACACGACTCCTATTAAAATATAGGTCAATAGTTTATGTTACCCGTATTTTTCAATATACAGGATGTCCCCAAAACTCGACGTCAACTCGGAACCGAGTGAAAAGGCAAGTAATGCTGGTTGTCAGAAAAATATAAAAAAAATCTAAGTGGCATGATTTTAAAATAATGGGCATTTAAAAAAGCACGTAAAATTCCACACCCTGTGACAGTCTTTTCGCTCCTGTTGCCACAAATATCAACTTTTTCCACCTTTTTTTTTGCTCTGTAACCTTGAATAATGCTTGTCTACACTGTAATCAAAATTTGGATACCAGCTGCTCTAGATTTTATAAAAATAGGGCTTACTTCTCAGAAAAAAAAATCAAAATAAACAATTGCCTAGTTTCAACTGATTGTATTGAAAAAAATGTACTACGTAAGTTTGGCATGTTTTGTCAAAAGTTGGCGCATTTAGTCATAGATCATGAGATTTCAAAGATCACTACTTTGGAAAATATGCTCATCTTTTAACGATACTTTCACCCTTTTCGTAGCTCTACAGTAAAATCTCAATTAAATGATTAGGTGCAAAGGGACTTAATGCAAAGGGAACGAGGAATGCAATATCCCCTTCTGGTTGTTCACTACGGCGATAGTTGTACCAAAGATTCTAATTAATTAATTACACGAAAAAGAAACGAGAAAGCAACATCTCCTCCTGCCCATTCATAACTACGATAGCTATATCGAAAAATTTTAATGAATTAATTAGATTTTTAATGAATAAATGAAAACAGAAGAATAAAAGTGTTGATAAGTATTAGAATTTTTCAATCTATTGCTTGTCGATCAGGAAACTCAACATAAAACAAAAAAATATATAAAAAACATAAAACTCTATAAATAAAATCGCTATGATCCGTCGAAATAGACCGAGCGAAAAGATCGACATCCGATTGCTTAGATTTTTATGCGAACGGTCCAGATGTGTACTCCCCTCAATCCGAATGTAATAAACGAACGGTTCAGAATTCAGATCGATCCGATCAGTCCGATGTCGATGCCGAACGCCCCTATTGCATTGGACATGTTTGAATACGCGGCGCCGTCTTTTCCTTTGCTTCAAATAAACACTTGTATTTTCCGATATATTTTTTCACTGAATGTCACTCTACGGTACGTCACGTCACTGAAACGTCACTAGTATTTCACGTATAACGTTCCCACAGAACTTCCATAATCACGTACACTCGCTCCTACAGCGCGCTTCGATCATAGATTTATAATACTAACTAGATGGCGAACCTGTCAAAAATTCTGAGGCAAACGGCGGCCATTTGCAGTTTGGGTTGGATTTGAGAGGTGCCACTTTTTCTATGAATTGAAATATTAGAATTACCAATATTCCTTTATTCATTTCATTTCAACGAATTAAAATGATAGGATTACCAATATTGTTCAATAACTAATCACAAGAATCGAAAACATTTATAATTTTAATAGACCGTAATGTCAGAGTTCACAGAACACTAATATATAGAGTTCGTTTTTCATCACTTCTTTCAAAGGAACGTCTATGTTTCAATCAAAATTCGAGCACAGATGGCATAGAACATCAAAATATTTGTGGTTCATCCCAAACTGCAAATGGCGGTCCTTGCCTCACTTTTTCTACGTTCACAGATAGGAAGTTCGACGTCCAGTTAGTATTATAGGTCCATGTTCACGTGTAACGTTCCCACAGAACTTCCATGATCACGTACACTCGCTCCTACAGCGCGCTTCGATAGCACGCATAGAATCCTCCATCTGTCATTTAAACGTCAAAACGTGAAAGGTACACGCCGGTCGCTATCTCGACTTAATTTCATATCGTACTTAACGACCGGCCAATTACAGCGGCATAATTTCTTGTTATTCGATTAATATCGGGCACGTCAGACGCGCTATCGAAACGGAATAAATTATAAATTGTTTCGCATGCCTACGAAGCTACTTTCAGGTAACCATTAGTCGAAACATTTGATAATGGCGATTTTTTGTACTTACTTGCTGGATGGATTCCTACCATGACGTAGTCCGAGTACCATATCATTAGCGAGCTACCGTGGCTAGCGTGAAGTTCTTCATGCTGAGGCCTGAAAGATAAAGACTGACGTTAATGGTATTCTATGGACGGCTGTCAAATAGTCGCATGAGGAGTTCGCTAGGAGAAGAAGAGTTGGGGATGCCAATTTGTGGGGAATTTGTCGCATTTAAGAGGCATTTTATTATAGGATACACTTAGAATGATGTACGAGATGATTCACATATTATTTATTTGACCTCACTTTTCCCTAAAACGAACGACTTATTTGCATTCTGTAGAAGGTATTCTGTACAAGTTAAAATCTTTCTTATAGGTCTTTACCATAGAAGGATTCTGGGCCAATATGTGGCGTTTGTGCTCCCCTTCTGGTTAGTGCTTCAAGAAACGTAACGTTTTAAATTATTTCCGCTGTGTGCTCGTCCTATTTTTCCTCATTCGTGAATACATGGTCTCTATAAAAAACAGTAACAGCGCAGTTGGCTTTGGATTATTTTCATTTTACCGCTTCCTATGCAAACCACAGAATTCTGTGATCATACAATGCTTTGATTGGTTAGAGAAAGGTATTCTGTAATTCAAAGCCAACTTCAAGTAGTGCAAATTAGTATTATTCTAATAGTTATAGTTATTATAGTTAAAAAAAGGGGTTACAGTTCACTGCGTCCTCAAGATCTATAGTGCCCCCTTACATAGCTGTTCTGACCACACCCTTCGCAGCTCTCCTTCCAGTTCCAGAGATCTGATGAAATCCAATATCTGTAAAGGCTTCAATGAGGCTAGTTCCTCACTCCTACAAGTTTCTCGCCCAAGGCATTCTGTCCTTAAGCTCGCATGTCAAAGCATTCCGTGACTAGTTGAATGGGGTTTTCTCCCTCCTCCCCACAGAAACTACACTCGTCAGTGTCCGATAATCCTATCCTCAACAGGTGCTTCCTGACAGTGTCCTATAAGGAAGGAGGTGTAATTGTTTCTTACCAAGATCCAGATATCTTTTGGATCTTGATGTTTCAAAGTTCCAAAGGAACTTAATGGAATGATCCATCCCTGGAGGATTCTGCCAGAGTTTTACCCTCTCGGCTTTCTCCTTCTCCAGATACTCCTTCTTATAGGTACATTTACCTATACTACAGAAGGGGCCAATGAGTGACATTCGTGAGCCCTCTTTGGCAAGTGTATTGGCCTCTGCGTTTCCTTTGATTCCCGAGTGGCCGGGAACCCAGATTAAAGAGACCTAATTTTTCTTAACTACCTCATTGAGTTTGTTCCGGCACTCCCAGATCATCTTTGAGTCGACGACGTAGGACCTCAGTGCTTTAATAGCAGCTTGACTATCTGAGTGTATGGCTATATCGCACTTCTTCTAGATTTATATCTAGACATCTTTCAATAGCTAAGATTTCCTCTTGAAAGACGCTCATACAAGAGCCCAGCGACAGTGCACACTTGGTACTTGAACTTCAGTAAAAAGAAGTTATGAAAAACTTTTCATTCGACCATTTTCCAATTTTTTTTAATAGCTCGAAGACGGTTTGACTTAGAAGGTTGCGTTTTTACCAAACGAATTCTCTCAAAAATCTAAGCCGAAAATGTGCCACTCATTTTGTTCTAGCTCATCGGGTTTCTGAGATCCCATCAGCCTTGACGTGGCAATAATTACGATATTTCAAACGGCGCTTCTCAATAGTATAAGTTCCAGAGCAGCGTTCGACTATAGTCGGGAATTCTGAGTGAGAAAACCTGAGAGTTCAAATTAACGTCGAGAGATCTGAAAAAAATTCAATATGATCCACTCACTATAATTTCTCAATACAATCTCAAATCTCAGCAATCAAAACATCCAATCAATACTCGGAAGCGTTGAAAAACTCAAACAATACCATCAACGATCTATCGAATCTATAGATCGCGACGGTATAGATCCATAAATATAACACAGTGGAATATTGAATCGATCTAAACATAATAACGTATATATTTACACGAGATAACCTGATAATGCCACAAGTGTTCCGATCGAAATAGATGCTCGAACTCAACAACAGGACAGAAAATAGTCAGTCAATTAAAGCCATCTGAGATGTAGTAATTGAAAACGGTTCAATGATGACTTTAATTTTGATGCTGTCGATCTTTATCTAGCTAACGGCAGCGGTCCGATAGAGCGTTTAATTGGACGTAGAAAATTTGGTTAAGAACGATTATGGTACAATCTTGTTTGGGATAGTTCGTTGTCTTGAAGAAGACATAGCATTTGCAGGCTTGTTCATTCTGAAAAAATGGCGTGAAGTTGGTCCTTTCGGAAATTATCGTGTTTACGGTCGGCAGAAGATAGGAAAGTTGAATCATTTTTTTAAGTCTCTTGGTTGATCAACTTTCAAAGCAGATCCCCATCAATTGAACATCAGTAATAATGAAATAACAATAAAATAATAATGAACGAAGGAAAACAAAATATAAAGAAAAAGTAACTATAAGATAAACGAAGAGGCCAATACACTTGCCAAAGAGGGCGCACGAATGTCACTCATTGGCCAGAATCCTTCTGTGGTATAGGTAAATGTACCTATGCAGAGGAGTTTCTGGAGAAGGAAACACTCTGACGGAATCTCACAGGGATGGATCATTCCATTAAGTTCCTTCGGAACTTTGAAACAGCAAGATCCAAAAGATATCTAGTACCTAGTCATGAGATGCTTTGGCATTGCGAGACTAAGGAGAGAACGCCTTGGGCCAGAAACTTGTAACAGTGAGGAACTAGCCTCGTTGAAGCCTTCACAGATATTGGATTTCATCAGGTATCTGGAACTAGAAGGCGAGCGGTGAAGGGTGTGGCCAGAAAAGCTCTGTAAGGGGGAACAATAGACTTTGAGGAGTGAACTGTAACCCCATTTTAAACTAAACTAAACTTATGAATATGAAACCCAAACATTATACAGCCACTTCTTCAGTAGAATTCATTGAAGAAATCAGTTTTTCTTTATTACATTTTGTTCTAGCTCATCGGGTTTTTGAAATCCCCTCACTAGACAACGAATTTAGACACTCGGTACATTTAACAGCAAAATGAACCTGAACGAAAAGTGTAAAACTCGAACGAAGCGTAAAATTCGTTTCGTGCCTCTCAAAATTACCTGCCAGTACTCCATTCTAAAGATGATTAATACTCAATCATCGCATACTCTAACTTAAGGACTCTGGTCGATCGATTGATCCAGTCACGGCGAAAAAAATGAGACAATCGACAAGCGAGTAAGAATTCGATTAACCAATTTCTCGGGTCCGAATTATCCGTCTCGAAGGACCAACGGTTCGGATTAAGCACGTTAATAAGTCGATTTCGGACGGCGTCAAGAGCTGTCGCTGGAATGGGAATCGCCTCGTGAAATATCGTCCTTTTTGCAAGATACCGGGTGAATTTGCAGAATCAATAATCCTCGGGTCCGAATTAAGGCTCGCACAGAACAACGCGGAAAAATAGCCCGGAGTTAGTAATGGGTCGAGTACATTGAGATACTTAACAAGCTGCTACCGAATTTAGAAGCTAGTAAATTAGCTTGTGAGATTGTGATGATTACACACAAAACTGTCTAGTTGCTGAGTGGCCAACAATCTAGCGATCCACGTGAGGTTTATGTTTGTATAGTTGTCAGGATCTAAGATAAATGTCAAATACTTTTTCAAATTTAAGAACCAGAACCATCGATTTGATGAAAGTTCACAGATTGTTTAGTAGCAACTGTGATTACACACGGCTTGTTCACATGCCAACAAGCCAAAACGTCAGCGATTTGCATGTAAAGTAGCCCAACTTTCAACTTTAGTCGCAGCTTTTTTACAATCAGATTGTTGGCTTCTGAACTCGATTACACTGAGCGAATTTACAATCAGCTACTAAATTCGCTCATTAGCAGCTTGTAAAGTATCTCAATGTTATATCGACCCATAATAGAATTAGTTGCTGATATCCGTTGCGACATCCGGACAATCTTCGCCGTAGCTCTGGTTTGTTACTGGTAACTTGATAAAAATTTAAAGACGTAGAAACAATAAACTTATAGTTATTTAATCAACTAGGTTATTAATGAAAGCGACTAATTAATGGTCAAGATATTTTAACGCGTGAGCAGAGCGCATTTGCGCATTTTGCGACAATAAAATTTCTATGTATCTCTGTTTCAGTAGAGTTTTGACATTTCTCGTAGTGCTTCTGAATACTTTGTGAACGGTTGCCATGAGGATTGCACATCAAAATAGCAGAAACTGAGCATTAAAATGGATTATTAATGATCAATTTCGTACACATTAAAATCGCTTTTTATTTTGAGATCGACGGAAAAGGATTTTATTGATTTGATGCGGTACAAATTCCCGCAAGTGGGTGTGTGATGTCTTTCATCCGAAACAATTTAGTTGAGGGTTTGAATGACTTGATGCGATAGAAATTTCTGCGAGTAATGCGGTTTTTCTGCGTTGCTGTGAGGGCGCTTTTATCCGGCTCGAAGGACCAGCCTGCGCAGTCGAACGCTTCAGATTAAACGCGAATAAGGCGATTTCGGACGCGGCGTCAAGAGCTGTCCCGAGAAATTGGCCCGTGTCCGAACGAGATACTTATTCTTTATTCTTTTTTCATTAAACGGCGCTATTAATCGGTTCTAAAGTTTAATTATCTCCTCAGCGGGTCTGGAATGACTCGAACTTTCGAGCTGTTGATGTAACGTCAGCGAGAGAATGACTGTCTTAAATCGGCGGTGATAAGAAAAACCGCAGGTCTGTCATTCAGGATGTTGGCAGCACTGCGGGTGAGAGATCTCGAAGGTTTTGTTTGGTATTTGTTTGTGATTTGTTGTACAGAGAAGAATCGGGGTAGGAGAAAACCAGTAGGATTATTGGCAGATATCTTTTTAAAGAAAATTTTGGGAGAGTATGAATTACGATATATGATATCACTCTTCAATTCAGGAATTATTGGGTGACGCGTTTGCCAACAGCCGATTTCACTAGTAACCACAGATTATCTGAAAACTAGCCGCATAAAAACTGAGAATACTGCAAATATCCTGGATTTATTTTAGACCTTCCTTGAGATAAGCTCCTCATAACGATCCAAAAATAGAGCATAATCTAAGCGAATTAAAGCTATGTGAAGATTAATTTAGTTTAGGATATCTGGTGGAATTTCCATCAATATTTGCTTTGTACACGAATTATTATTAGAGGAATTATGCGGTTTGAGATAAAATAGAATAAAATTTCTTGCCTGTCATTATTTGTGCTTTCATATTCTAAATGTTCGTCGCTGAATTTATTATAAAGGGTTCACTTCACTGTATTCAAAACGTAAAAAATGAATTTAAAGACGTGTTTCGACATCTGAAGAAGCGGTTGATGCTTTGCTATTAAAATCACATAGTTTATGCATTTTGTGTTGTTTGTTGTGATATTCAATCAGATTGTTTGATAACGGCGGTTGTACTGAATTTGTATCGGATTTTCAAGTACGGACTTGCAACTTCGAATTTAATTAAACGCACCATTTTACTAACCATCGTCAATTTATTCAGTAAACTCAACGTTTTCATTTTACAAATTATAGTAAAGTACACGATCGAGCAACGTTTGCAAATTATAAAAAATTTCTTTTTTCAGTTACCGCAACTTTAAGTGGTTTGACTTAAATTTTCGGTAGTTATTCTCGGAATAGTAGACAGGCAATAACAAGTTTAGTACAAAAATTTGTGTCTACATATTCGTTGTGTGATGTTGCCGTGTCAGTGAGATACCGGGTTGTTCCAAGTATCGAAAATATTGTTGCCGTTCAGGCCCCGTATACTCGACAAAGGAACTTTCAATGCGTATATGAACTTCATTGCGCGCAATGAAGATCGCATACGCAATGAAAGATCACTTGTCCATGGTACATTTCAATATTTCTACTGATCTCGCAGGTGCGGAAATCTTCGAGGTTAATTTCCCGATTACAAGAAGATATACGGCGTCAATCTGTCCCGTATTAGCGCGAACGAACATTCGTTCTCGCGGCCCACGCTCGTGTAGAGATCGCGCGATTATTCCTCGTGGACACGAAAACGGATCCTTAAATCCTCCTCACCCACGCTTCAGGTGTGATCCGAACGCGACAAACATCTGCCGATCGATTTCCTAATGGGTATTTTTAGAGGTACGATCACCGCTTCTGAGATCACCTTAATGAGGGTAATGCGATATTTGATTATCGACGTTTTCTATGGTTGTTTATAAGGATTGTATCGAATATGTTAGCTTTTCATTATTTTTTTATTTAAAACTTGGAATCTCGGTACTGTTACGAATATTCGTCAAGTAATCTTAGTGAATGGGTAGAATTTTGAATTTAGGGTCCAATTTTAGTCATTCAAGATGTTTTCGCGATGAAATTCTTCAAATAGTCAATCAGCTTCATCTTGCATCGAAGTAAACCAAGTTGTGATCTAAACAATGCCTTATTCTTGAGAACGCTGTCGAATTGTAAAAACTTGGATTTTTATCAGACGTTACTCGTTCGTCTACTGAACCATGATGAAAATGTTGTGTTTACTGAATTAAACAAATTAATTTCACAGCTGTTAAGTCCCAATTTGAAAACCCGATACAAATTTTGTACCACTGTGTTATCAAACAATCTAATGAATATCACAGCAAATATACACGACAATGGCATAAATCTGTCTTAGCACATAACCAAATTAGAGACTCTCAATGAACAATTTCATAATTATAAAGAAAATCGTGTACCAAACTTTTCGACTCCACGCTCGTGAACCCAGCTGGCATACGTGAAATGCCAGCGAATGCGGGGAACACTAAATTCATCTAATTAATTCTGTGTCTACGCAGTGAAATACCATGCGATCTCATTAATTTCAAACGAACGAGATGAAACGAACTAATTAAGTTGTCTATGGTCGCCTATGACAATTTGATGCAACACTTGATAAAGACAAGTATTTAATTTGCATAGTGGGCCATTAATGACACGAGAGTTTGAGAGATGGCTGACAGATGACAGCTGAATTAAGCTATCGAAGAAGAATTAATTCAAAATGGTCACTTCTTTCTAGATCGTTGAGTTGTTGAAATCTTAATTTTCAATAGAGTGAGAAGTTCAAGTTGCAACATCTTTCTCAAGAATTTGAATGAGCAGTTTCAGTATGTCAAAATATAGGTTTTTTCCACGTGACTGCTTTGAGAGTAGTGTTAGATATACAGATTTGGAAATTCACATCGAAAACATACGATATACAATGCATCAGACAGAGAATTCTTCCCTCGAGTTGCTCAGATGAATAGTCGAGATAATCAAGTGCTGTAACTGAATGAATTCCGTTGTTTTATTGCAATAATCCAGTCTTGTTTCTCTCTTATCGCAGAATGGTAGGGAACCTGCAGTACACGTATAGAATTTTTAATTTGTCAGGCTGCCCGTAATACTCGATTCAAGTATTTACTGTTGCCTACCATACTGAATGAATTACGCTCCTCCCAACGATAAGAGAGAGACAAGACTAGAATATTGCAATAAGACAACGGAATTCAGTGTGTTACAGCACGTGATTGTCTCGACTATTCATCTGTGCAACTGGACGGAAGAATTCTCTGTCTGATGCATTGTATATCGCATGTTTCAGATGTGAATTTCCAAACCTGTATACTTCATCAATAAGACTCGTAGGTTCAAGCTTCGCGCCATGATGACGTACGAGCAAGCATAGTTAGTGGGGATGATGATTCACAGAGGAGTGGTCAGTTGGCAACGTTGTTAACTGTGATTCAACATTCAACCAAAGGAAAGAATGCTAACGCGTACGTCACACCCAACAGCCAATTAGATCGTTTGAATTTGAATTTCAATAATTTTCTTCTTGAACACCTGACTACGAAACGTGAAACATATAATTTCAAATGATTTTTTCTTGAAATCACTGAGAAAGTAACTATGGATGGAATTATGAACGTGCTTCGTGAACTCAACAAATTGATCATTTTTTCACAGTTTATTTTCCAAATTTGGAAGCGTTGTTCTGGCGTTCAACGATTCATGGTGAATTGCCAATTCTTCCTGATAAGAAACGTCAACACAGTATAACATTCCTATCAGTCAAACCATAGACAGCACAGAAAACGAATCTTCTCATGCAGATATTGAACACCTTTTTCAGCTGATATTTCTTGACGACGATTGAGAAACTTTCAAAAGTTTTTTCTCAATAAAAAAATTCTTTCTCATTCCATCATTCATAAGACTCACAATAGAACTCAACAAGATTGATTATTTCACACCATAGACATATAAAAGGATAGACAGGGCGTCACGTGACTTTCACACTGAGTTTCGTGCCCCCACATAAGAGAGAGAGAGAGAGAGAGAGAGAGAGAGAGAGATACTGTGAAGGATGGAGTAATATTCATAGATTTATGATACTAACCAGATGGCGAACCTGTCCAAAATTTTGAGGCAAACGGCGGCCATTTGCAGTTTGGGTTTTAATTGATAGGTTGTAAAATTTTTCAACGAAAAAAATTCGAGCACACATCAAAATATTCGAGTTTCATCCCAAACTGCAAATGGCGGCCTTTGCCTCACTTTTTTCTACGTGCCAGTTAGGAAGTTCGACGTCCAGTTACTATTATAGGTCCATGGTAATATCAGTGTAGAGCATAGACTAAACTAAACTAATATCACTCCATCCTTCACAGTATCTCTCTCTCTCTCTCTTCATGTTGGAAAAATGACAGAACATAAAAATATATAATGCGTAGATATCTACGATCCAATGTTTTATTATACGTTATGTGCTTCGCACTAATATTATTCTATCCTTGTCCGAAGTCAATATTCTCTCTCACACGTCCTGTCCATTATTTTATAAGTCTATGGACTCACTGTAGAACTCAAACAAGATTGATCATTTCACACTGAAGTCAAACTCGACATAAAACTTCGGTTTTTGATTCACACCATAGAACACGAAAAACCGTCATCGAAAAATAATCAACCCAAACAAGTTTCACAGCCTTCCATTGAAGTGTCACTCAACATCGGACATTAACGCGAGAAAGACAACTTCGGACACGTTTCTTATCGAAATCGCAGCAGCAACGACCATTTGACCAAGGCCAAGGCCGACGGGGAAAGAAGAAGACAAATTATCTGTGGATATTCCGTCGGGACTCCGACGATGTTGATTGATGAATCCGTGTGCGATTCTGGGAAAGGCGAGGATGCGATTTTATTTGCCAGATGGTTTAATCAAACGCTGCGAAGTTGCCAAGTTCGGGGTACTTCAAAAGCGGACGCGGTATTATTGTTTGGCAAGACGATGTTCGTTTCGGCCAGAGAGAGGCATTAATCATAGAATGTAATTGTTTCTGTGGTCGCGTGGGGGTAGATAGATGTAGGTGCGGATGCAGTGTCTACGAGTAGTTCGAATGTTTGAATCATAAATTGATTCTTCGAATGTCTGATGTGATTTTTGCTGTAGGTGGGGAAAAAAATGGATGTTGATCTTATGTGGCATACGCTACGTCTGAATATTCTGCTCGGCGTGCACTTCTTGCGCTCAGCTGGTCTTTTATTAAGCTCTCTTCGCTCACTTCACTATGCATCGTGATCTTTTATTATCAGAGCGAGCAAGAAGATCAGATATATTCGCTCCCGCTCAAAAGCGAGAGCTCTTCCAAATGTCATTTTATTTCTAAATTCTAACCTAAGAGTTAGTTTAGGACAGTTTAGGTTAGTTATTTATGTTCTGGATGTTTAACGAAAGATGAAACGAATTTTATTGTTTACAATATGTGGTATCGCGGAAGCAGAGACGCCGTTTCAGAGCGAAACACAGCAAATAATAATTTTGAGGTTACGAATTCTTGGACTTGACAAGCCTTTGCGCCTGAGCGTTCTTTTATTATTTTCACTCTACAACAAATGTCTTGACGTCACAGATAATCTTGCTCGCTCCGCAGATCATATTTTCAGACTAAGCAATAGAAATACGAGAGCAAATCTTATATAAACTAGACTTATCGGTTTTCAGGCACAATAGTGGAGGGAGAACGTTCCTAATTTTTGTTGTTGTTGGGTAGGTTTGTCAGAAGTAGGGGAAGCAAGTCGGATCGCCTCATCGACCCTCTCGGTGTCCACTGTCCACTGTGACGATGCTTGAGAAACTTTGGAACAGGTATTTGTAACAGGTATGTCTCTGTCACAGTAACAGTCCGTAACTGTTACCGATAAAATATGGTATCAGCCATCCCTATGAGAAAGGGGTACCTCCGTCAATTGCGCAACGTGTTGTTCTCTCCCCTCCTTACTCGCTTGTTTACGCTCTGGGGTGTAGTGGTGCATCCATGTTTCATCACATATGATAATGTGAGTGAGAAATTGGTCTGCTTGTTCCTGAGATCGTGCAAGAAGACGCCCACACACCTGAAAACGATGCAATTTCTGGTCAGTTGTGAGAACCCTTACGGTACCCTTGCTCCTCTGTGAGTATGGAGTAAGTGCTCCCATAACTTATCCCGACCTCACCTGTAATTTCAGAAGTGGTACGACGTCTGTTGTCTTCAATAAGCCGTCGAACACAGCTGATGTTCGCTGCGGTCATGGCTCTCATTTTAATACAATCACGACCCTCCACGACCTGTTTATGCCATGCAAACACTCTGGCTAGCGACAGTGTCTCTTCTCCGAACATGGGCAGTCAATCTCCTCAAGATTTTGGCCAGTTTTGCGCCTTCTGCGGCGAGAAACTTGATGACAACACGTTGCGCAATTGACGGAGGAACCTCTTGGTCATACATCGTCACAGTGGACACCAAGAGGGTCGATCTGGCGAGTCCAGGTGCTTCCCTTACTCCTGACAAACCTTCCACAAAAAATAAAGAACGTTCTCCCTCCCTATTGTGCCGGAAAGAGCGAAAAATCTCGTTTATATTTGATTTGTCCTCGTATGATGTCGATTATAAATAAACGTCATGGTATGCTCGCTTGATATTTCTGGAACCATAAACTCTTCTGTCGGCTTTATTCTGTTATCTTTGAAGTGAAGCCATCAAATCCTAATGGCAAATGGCATGATTTTCTTCTATCGCATCAAAATTTAGTATTCTGCTGACGATATCGTAGAGACCACAAAATGGAAATTAACATTTCTGTCTCGTGCACTTGTAACATAGTAATTATCACTGTTAACCACGTGTACTCTCACTGCTGCAACATAAAGACTTTGATCTCAGAATACCCTTGAATGGTTGCATACAGGTGTCTCCTACTATGTTGTTCTGGATGAAAAGTTACTTCAATAGAGAGTATTTTTTATGAAATAATGTGTCAGTTGCAGGAACGTCCATTAAAATTTAAAGGTCCATTAAACTCTTAATCCTCCATTATTACAAGGAACTAATGGAGGATTAAGGGTTTAATGGACCTTTAAATTTTAATGGACGTTCCTGCAACTGAGCAAATGTCTTCTACCACGTTTGTCTGGAACTTGATTAGGTTGTGGTCAATTGGCACAACAACATCTTTCTAGGAAAATAATACTCTTTGCATACTACATTTGTTGTCAATTTCATGTTGACTGGCTTTATTGTCATATCACGCAGTACATTAACCCTAGTTTGCGCCAGCAAATTGCAGTGGGAATATATTTGCTCTGTAGTTTCTGTAGCAGATTAACAACTCCAAATATCGGAGTGCTCCTTGACGACTTTGTATTGGTGATATCCCAACTAAAGATACAAAAGGCCCAGAAAATCTCTTCCACGTGTTTTTCGGTAGAATAAAATCCCGTTTGGCCCTCTTTCTGTAGAGTATAATCAACATTTTTGCCTGCTGTGTTCATGCAGTGCTCCTCATCAATGACTATCAGCTGCAGTGTCATCCACCTATTAAAGGCAATCGAAATTCTGGTTTCCTCTTAGAGTCTAGAGGAACAGACTTGGTCACATCTCCATTTGATCAGAATTTAGGTTTGGAGCATTGTTAATGTATTTTTGAAGAAAATGTATCTTTGGAGGGTCTTCTCTACAGAAGTTTCTACTTTCTTCAACGGTTCGTAACTCCGTCGTTGTAATTCCCTACAAACCAAGTGAAACTCACGTTAGACTCGTTAGAGTGAATTTTCTTGATCTGCTCTGTGATCTGGGTTTGTTGGCTCAGGACTGCTTTCTTGATTATTCTCATATTTCTTCTCAGGTCTAGACGTGTGGCTCCTGGCTGCGGCTCGATTTGATTTCCTCCAATGGACCTGTGGCTATCCAATATTCCTCAGAATACTTTTCTGCTTTCTTCAACGGTTCGTAACTCCGTTGAAGTAGCAATGCAGAATTCAATACTTTTTAAGTCTATTGAATTGACATGTATCTTTAGAGGGTATCCTCTAAAGACATTTCTACTTTCTTCAACGGTTCGTTACTCCGTTGAAGTAGCAGTGAGATTATGGATAGTAGGAGGTTGTAACAGGTTGTAACAAATAATGATCCCTTTTTTCAGAACCATGTAAGCCTTCACCTTTTTCTTGCTTTCTTATTGGTCCAACTGTATAATAGATGAGATGGTTTGTATAGATGACCTTGTGTCTCTGAAGTTGAGTTGTTACATTGTATTTCCCTTCAACTTTTTCTGGTGCCCTGAATCTGAAACCAAATTCGAACTAAATATTCTTCTCCGAACTTGTAATTTTATCACACTGAAACGTTTTTTATTTACCTTCAAATAAATCTCAAACTTCGTTATTCAAACTTCACAAGTAGATACCAACGTGTGGAACGGTTCCCCAAAACATTAAGAATTGTCATTCCTAATATTAGACATCACTTCCTTATCATCATTTAATTACATTTATCGCGATCCGAACCGCCGATTATCAATCCAAAGAACGTGACTGAGGAATTCGAAACACGTGAGAAATAAAACCTTAATCACGCTCATATCAAAGAGCGCTACTTTATCGGCCGATTCCACCGTACAGACATCAGACACCGTCGGCATCCAATCCGTCCGATTTATGTCCCCGAACGCCACCGTTTCGCGTAATTTCTATGATCTTATCGCGCCATCCAGTCTTTTTACTATATCATTCTCTATGCGTTTCTGGAACGCAACCCTGCCGTTCCGAAAATCGATAAAACGGACGACTAATGGACCGTACGCATGAAAGTGACGTATCGATATCGGCAACGTCACGATTGATGTGGTCGATCCGGTCCTAGATCGCAGATTGTCACGATATATCCGTCTGAATTATTGAAAAGTATCGTTAAAATAACGATCTACGGTCGTTCGTACTCAGAGACGTGGAATTTTCAATGAGATTCTGACAGATGGACGTCAAAACGCGAGGGTTAGTCGGATCACGACTCAATGTCGTCCGGTTCGTTACGGCTCTGTGGTTCGTGAAGCCGATCACAGATCATCTGCATGGGTGCGCTCGTGATACGAATTGACGTTTATCTTGTGGGGCATAGAATGGATTGTAAACAAACATGGTATCCGCTGATCTACAATTGATCTTCTTACACATCGGATGAACAGGTCTCGGTCTAGCGAAGAAAACACATTAAATTTAGGCGGAAATCATTTTATTTTCTAACATAGCAGCATTTTTCTTTGGTCTGCGCACAGGTAGTCGCTAGTAGCTAAATCTGAAGAATAGGATGGACGGAGAAGCAATTGGAATCCCACTCGGTGCAATTTTCCATGACAGACAATGATTTGTAATAAGGGCATTATCTTGTTGAAAGAGCACTCTTTGTTCTTCATTTGTGGCTGTTTTTTGGAAGAGATGTCTTTCTTCAAGTGCCCTTATAACGATTAAAATAATCGATGTTGATGGTTTTGGCCTTTTCAAGGTGGTCAATAGGTGAACAGATTCCTCGCACATCGGTAACCATAACCTTTCCAGCTGTCTGTTGCCCTTTTGATCGCACTCGTTTCTCTGCTAACTAAGTGTGTCAGATGTTTCCTAGTTCCTCAGTTTTTTGGTTTTTAGTTATAAGTCCTTTATCAGTTCCTTAGTTTCTCGAAGTCTTAATTTTCCATTTCCTCAGTTTCTTGGTATCTAAGTTCTTGGTGCCTCACGTTCTTAGTCTTTTATTTTCTTATATTTTAGTTCTTTAATTTCTTACTTTCTCACTTTCTAAGATTCTTATTTTTTTGATTTATTGGTGCCTTAGTTTCGTATTTTCTTCTACATATCAGTAAATGATAGTTGATTTTAATGGATCCTGGCCCTAATAATTAATGTTCATCTAGTTACTCTTTCGAGGTTTCAAATAACTTGAAACTTCGACAGGAATCCTTATCAAAATTGGTGTTTTCTTAAATCATCAACATTAAAATTACAGTCAGTATACTATAACCATGAAACTTTTCGATGGAAAAACGCAATAATTATTCATAATGACACGGTTTCACATTTCTCAACGGATGCAGCGCATTTCACTAAAAAAAATGCAATAATTACAATTCCTAACACATGTATTCAACGCATCTTGTTTTTCGATGAACTGCCGACAGATCAACGACAAAATATATGAATCCGTAATTGGTTTGGAGCATGTTTGACATTGCTGGTAAAATACGAATAACATTCCTTTTGAGATTATAAACGTTCAGTATTGCATGTCATTCTTGACGAGCTTGAAATAACAATTTTATTTGTTTCTCATTTGTAAACGTTAGTTTCCAAAACACAATATTAATCAAGGCAGTTTATTTTTTCAAGTCACTAACTTGTAAAATTGACAGTTAACTTGTAAAACTTTTACAAGTTAGTAGTATTATTTACATTGAAAGTTGTCAAGTACTTGCTTCTAATTTAATTTATTCTTCTAATCTCAGAGTTCCTGGAACAAATGTATTTCTCAATAAACGTTCTCAAACTATTCAAAAAACGATATTCGTGCCTTGTTTTATTCGTATCTATTCGCTTTCCTTTTCACGTACTTGCTTCTAATTTCATTTATCCTTCTAATTTCATCGTTCCTTGAACAAATATTTTTTAGTAATAAACGTTATAAAAGTATTGAAAAACGATATTCATACCTTGTTTCATTTGGATCTGGCCTTTTTCGTCAGAAATTATCAAATATTCTCGAATGACTTCCCTCTCGTAACACTGACAGTTGTCATAATTTTCCGATGTCATAAATAATCATAAATAGCTTACGACATTTGCGACAAATTATTGAGATTTTTTTGGAATTATCTCACCTTTTTACAAACGAGAAACAAATAAAATATAAAACAATACACGCAAGGTAACGGGTTTTACTGGCTCAAGGAGGTAACTGACTCGCCTGCGGCTCGTCAATTATATCCTCCATTCGCCAGTAAAAACCCTCTTACCTTGCTAGTAATGTTATATACTATTACTTCAGATCCAATATTATGAAACTTCAATTCTTACATTAGTTAATACAATATGGACACATCGGAAACTATTCACAATTCTCTGGTTCCATAAATTCAGACGACGGTACAAATGACCTATTCTATCAGAAATGACGTTTACCTCGCGAGGCATAGAAAAACCTTCTTGTTTACAAAATGTAACTCTGAACTTTGCCATACACGTCCCATATCATTTCATCTAATGCTCATTTAACGATTCCAATTTACATAATTTAATTGAATTCCACCAAAAAAAACGAAATTAATACGTTCATTACTCTCCGTTCAATTAAAACGCGATTATGAATTTTTTCATTTCGACGAAAACAGAAACTTTACTTTGATCTAGCCGTGGGGAATTGCTATTAGTTATGCCTGAAAAAGCTGAATAGAAAACGAATCTGTTGCGTAACTAGAAAAGAAAATAAACGAATAATGTATTATTATTGTAATACATGTTCGCGAAGGTACCAATTTAGATAATATCTCCGTAATGTATTCAGCGTACAAAAATAGCAGTTCGGAATAATTCTTCGAAGAAGGCCTTGGAAAAGGCGTAGAACCAATCTGTAGGTTAGAATGTTGAGCGGATAGAAATAAATACCTTATTCATGGTTTCACAATGGGAATAGAGAATTGAAAATGTTTATTCAAGAATTTATACCTACTGCAACTACACTGCGCAAAAAAATTAACGCACATTCTGAAAATCTCAATTTTAATGAGAGTTGACTCTACATTGACTTTATAACTTATTTTTTATGTTCTCTGGGGATGGTTTTGAACGAAACAAGACACATTGAATGAAAGAAAAAATCATCTTATGTGAAAGAAGAGAAAAATAAACAATTGTCAAAATACTGGAATGCTGATAAGTGATTTAATACTTGGTATTTCGATCCTTTGCGTTAATTACAGCTCGGCAACGACGGTTCATACTCAAAATGAGTGGTCTTTAAAATGATCTGATCTAATCCTTCCCAGATTTCTCTGAGTTGGATTCCTAAGTCATTAAGAGTAGCTGGATGATTTTCAGAACTTCTCAGCTTTCTATTGAGGTTGTCTCAAACCTGCTCAATCGGATTGAGATCTGGAATTCTTGCTAGCCATTCCATTCGAGAGACTTCAACCACTTCAAGGTACTCCTGAACGATGCGCGCACGATGGGGTCTGGCATTATCGTCCCTAAAAATGAAATTTCACCAATGTATGGGGCAAATGGCACTACATGCTCTTCAAGAATGTTCCTTATATACCTATAAGTATTCATAGTTCCATTATCAACGACCACTAGGTCTGTGCGAGCAGTCAAAGATATTCCACTCCATACCATAATCGATCCTTCCCCGAAACCAATAGTATTCAGGAAATTGCACTGAGCATATCTTTCATGTGGACGTCTGTATACAAGGGAACGTCGATCACAATGGTAGAGGCAGAATCTAGACTCATCTGTGAAGAGAACTCTTTCCCAATGAGCCTCTTTCCAATGGATATGCTCTCTCGCAAAATCCAAACGCGCCCTTCGATGGCTGGGGTAAGAGCTGGGCCTCTTGCCGCGACAAGAGGACCTTAAATCTATTCTCTGAGGCGATTTCTTATTGTCTGAGTGCTAATTTGCACCCCATGAGTTTGCTCAAGCTGATTTTGAAGGAGGCGAGCGGTTGCAAACCGTTGTCTCAACGAAGAAACTGTCAAGTAACGTTCTTGAATGGCAGTTGTTACCCGTGGCCTACCCTGTCCTGGTCTTCGGACATTCATACCTGCCTTCCTGAATCGCTGCAACATTCGCAAAACTACCGCTTGGACACATTCCTCTTGGGTCAAATTGCGTGTTTCGCGTTGCATAGCGATCGAGTGTAGAAAATCAAACGAAAGAAAAACTTTTGATCACTAGAATTAATCGAGAACAACTGATTTCAGAATGGAGCCAATACATTCAAAATCTGATAATCACACCTTTTTTTATTTCTGCTGGGAAAAAAACCTCTGTGTTGAAGAAAAACGTTGAAAGTGCATAATTCTGATAAAAATAATTATCATTGAGAACACCTTCATGAACAGCAAGACTTGTTCAAAGTGGAGTGCCGCAGAGGTCTGTCTTGGGACCACTACTATTCCTCCTCTACATTTCTGATCGAAGATCTTCAAATCTAATTCGCCGAAATATGATTTTATTCTTTCTTCTTATGAATCACTTTTCTTAGCTCTATGTTGTGAGTATATAGATTCTGCCTCTACTCTTGCCATATTTATAATAATAATAAACCTTAGTCCGCGTGGCCGCCCGATCGAGCGCACTTGGCACCGGTAGATCAAAACACAAATCTCGCGTTTGTCGCGATGATGTAACTAATAATGACGGAACAATTAATAAAGCATACAAACGTGTGGCATCGCGAATAATTATCAAGCCCGCTATGATGAGAACGAACGAGTAGTTTACGACGCGATGAAAACAGATTGATCAAGATCGCCATGATAAATGGCACGACGGTCGGCCGCTCAAAGGATATACACTCGCTGCTCGTTTGTTTGAATCGCTTGTCGTTAGTGTTTAGTTATGTTATTAATTCATTTCCCAACGTGCATTGTTCGCGATTAGAATAAATTGGAATCCGTGAATTCGATTGTCTTCACCTTTATTGTGTATTGTTGGATAATTGTAGTTGTGATGTGAAATAAGGAAAATATGTAGTTAACACTTCGAATAAAGGTTTTTTTATAAGCCGGTAATGATGTTTCCTTAATTGTTCTCTTTAACGCGTTTGTTTCTTGCGATGGTGTGTTAGCATTTCTGTTTTCTTCGAATATTGTGTACAAGGATTTCTATCAGCTGGGCGACCTTAGACTAAGTCTGAGTGGGCGACCAATTGTAAACACAATCACTTCCGCAAGAAAAAATTTTCAAATTTAAACAAAAAAAGTGAGAGCGTGAATGAAAGGAAGAAAATTCGAGAAAGCCCTGACTAAGAAATGAAAGGATGTCCCGGAAAATGTGGGAAATCTCTCTTATTCATATAGAACATAAAAAATAAGCTGACAGAGTTCCCATTTTTTTCCTAGCGGCCCTAACTACGAAGATACGACCTCCTACATGACGCCACTGGAAATTCATTTCAGTGGAATAAATTTCAATTACGGCAATTACCATTGCCGGCGATTAACCCGGTGTTCCCTATTCAAACGAGGATATTGTACCCTCATACGTGCTCTCAAACACGAACATGTAGTTAGTCGTCGTCTTACAGTCTGGTTCGAAATTAGAACTCCTGTTGCAACTCTCAGTGATCTATTGAGCCGCGACGCCGGGTAAGTGGGATTTCTCCTAGCATTGAGGATCAAAAGACGATCTTGGGCAGCTGTTGTACTGCGCTGCCGACCTCCCCATGAACATAAGCTACTTAGTCGTTTTGGATGAACCTATTCCAAGCCCAACTCACGACAGTTTGCGAAACATTCAACCGCCGGGACACTTCTCGCTGGGACAAACCTTCCTGTATCCACCGTATGATTTGGTCCAGTTGCACAGGAGCTAAACGTCTTCTCGGCATGACTGATAAGCTGATATTGTTCTCATTTCTTCAATTATTGTCACCTTTTGTGTTAGAACGAGAGAAAAAAACAGATTTAATAACAAATACCAATGCTTTTCACTCCACCTGTAACAGCCTACAGATAATAATCGTTTTTGTGAACAAGAGCCGATGAAGTGAGGAGGACTTTGATATAATCAACTAAAACATCTTACTTTTTCCTTAGAGAACATATGATGTACAGATATTCACGAGATAACTTGAAAAAATACAAATGAAGAGAAGTTCATAAGTGATCCCTAGCAATTGTTGATCAGTGTATATTTCAATCGATATCAAAACGAAAGCTCACCGCGCTCGAAAACCGATAAAACTCCAAACTCCTCAACCTCCAAACGCCCTCAACGTCAAATCTTAACCTCAACTTCACCCCAGCAGCTTCCCCAAGAAATGCCCATCTCCCCCCGCGTCCCACCATCCGCTAACCGGGCGGGCGATGCCCAGAACTTTCATCTATGAGTTGTTACGCCTTCCTCAACAAAATCCTCCCGAAGAAGACTAGGAGGACCGAAATTACCACCACAACTATGCCGATAAGCGAGGCAGACGCCATGCAGGCCCTCAAACTCCTCCTGGAGGAGAAGAAGAAAGAGCTCAAGGTCAAAGACGAGGCCATAGCCCTGCTGGAGAAGAAGCTGGACGAGAAGGACAACCTGATACGACACCTGCAGAACGAAATCGACAAGTTCAGGCAGGTGGTGAGGCCTCTGACGCAGAGGATCATCACCAACCAGATCTCGCTTGGTGACGAGATGTGGGTGAGGGATCACCATGGTGCGCCTGGTGTCGAGAACACCAGGGTGCAGGCTTTGAACGAGCCTAGGATTAAGAGACAGGCTATTAGTGCGGAGCCTTTGAATATGAAGAGTGGAGATTGGCAGATTACTAAGGTGCCGAAAAGCAATGCGTGAGTATGGTAGTCAAGGGTTTATTTCAAACTGAGGTTAGGGTGGTTATATTGTCCTTTGTAGTGGAGTTTTCCTCAAGTTTGCCATATATTTTTATACAGATTTGGAAATTCACATCTGAAACATACGATATACAATGCATCAGACAGATAATTCTTCCTTCTAGTTGCACAGATGAATAGTCGAGATAATCACGTGCTGTAACTGAATGAGTTCCGTTGACTTTTTCAATAACCTAATCTTGTCTCTCTCTTATCGCAGTATGGTAGGGAACCTGCAGTACACGTATAGAATTCTTTAATTTGTCAGGCTGCCCAAAATGATCGATTCAAGTATTTACTGTTGCCCTCCCAACTATAAGAGAGAGACAATAAGACAACGGAATTCATTCAGTTACAGCACTTGATTGTCTCGACTATTCACCTGTGCAACTGGACGGAAGAATTCTCTGTCTGATGCATTGTATATCGTATGTTTCAGATGTGAATTTCCAAATCTGTAATTCCTAAAGATTATGGAAAGAGAAGTGAATTTTACTCAGTGTAAAATGTATGGTTCCATGAGCCGAGAAAATAATGTGAAACATCTTCTGCATAACTTTATACAATTATTGTTAAATGCAGAGGTTTTTCAATAGGATGTTGTCTCTGAGGGATATGAGACACTGACGAGGCCTAATGAGGCCGAAACCGGACTGTCTCTTCCCTCATTGACAACATCTTGAGTAATAATCCCAGTCCGCGTGAAGTAGGTTCTGTGAGCCTATAAATTGAAGATTGTATTCATTTCGATGATTACTATTTTCAATTTATCTATGTTCAAAAACTTGTTAGGTAGCCTCCTTAAAGGCAAAGAATGTTTTTGTTTGTCATTTTTTCTTTATCTTTAAGGAAATACTACAATGCTCATCCTCATTTTTCCCTGGGATAGGTGCTCTTACCAATACTGTTTATAAAAACATGATCTAAGTGTAATAAAACCTTATTGTCATTTGCCATTATCAAAGACCCGCACATTTTTTATGAGAATTGACTCCCGTGGATTTGGCTGAAAATTGATATGATGTTCTACTAATCCTTCTGATCAAATGTCACTACAGTCACGAAGCTGAAAAATGCATACTTCTAGGAGTTTTGTATCCATTATGGCTTACGTATTACCTTTCACACAGAAATGTTTGAGAATATTTCGTGATTATTGAAAGCAGATTCTGTCAATTCGAAATATTTTCAAACATTTCTGTGAGAACGGTAATACGTAAGGTAAGCCTTAATGGATACAAAAAATCGCTAAAAACTCCTAGAAGTATGCATTTTTCAGCTTCGTGACTGTTTGGACATTTGATCAGAAGGAATAGTAGAACATCATATCAAATTTTCAGCCAAATCCACCGGGAGCCAATTCCCATACAAAATGTGCGGGGTCCTTTCTCTAATTCAAAAATAATTTGCAATGTAATACTCTTTACCATTCTTTTTCTAGAACATTCATCATGGATAAGGAAACTTATCGATACCATCTTAACTGAAAAATTTACACGATAAGTGCAACAACTGTTTCTAGAAATGATTCACAAAATTTTCAATTTCAATGTAACTGTTCAATTCTTAAACACCTTCCTGTGGAATTTCATTGATATCAATTACAATCCATAGGAAATTATTGAATAATACCTAATAGTAATATAGAGAGAATTCATTATACTTTGTTTGGAGGAATTAAATAAGTATGTATACTTTCACCTTTCAACTGGTTACCTCCTTTAATTAATCAGCTGATTCCTTCACTCTGCATTTGAGCATCATATATTCATATAAATTTGGAATAATCATTTGTTAGAAATTTGAAATAGATCCAAAACCACAAAGTACTCCCATAAAGTAGACTCACTTCCAATTATCTTTCTAACCATTCTTTCCTTTCAAGTTTTGTATCCACATGATATTCCATTGCTCATCAAACGATTGTGATATAAATGATTTTCTCAGTTTTCCAAAATCTTCTAAAGTACATCAATTTCATTTGGTTTCAAATACAAATTTTCAATTTTCATTCTTGTTAATTCCATGTATACCCGCCATATTTTACAAAACGCATAGAAATATGTAGGTACCACAGAATCCAACGGTTTCACATTCTTTTCTATGTGTTCTTAAGCACATTTTACACCGATTCACGGTAAACAAATCGTCAGACAATAAACAAGCTCAATTATAAAATATATTAGACAAATGATCATTCAAATTCTCCGAATGATCCATCACGTATCTGATGAAGTGTCAGGGACCGTTTGAATCGAGATCTGACAAATTAATCGCTGCGACCGATTAAAAAATTAGCCTTTATTAGCCGACCATCGAATAATCTGTTTTATTCCAATCGGAGATATATTAATACGACCGACATTACCGGCTGTTCGAACCAGATCGGGGTATTCAGAGCGATCTTCGATCGTTTTAAAACGACCGTCATTAATCCGCGAACGAATCCAGATGGCGTTGCGGCTTGTCCAATTAAAAAGCCGTGATGGATGGATCTAGGAGGCGGTGGTCCGCTGGAAAGGACAACTTCGGTTGTTTCGGTATTCGGGGACGAAAAATGTGAGAATTTGCACCGTGCTTTCGGACGCGTTTCCGTTGATTTTTGGACCGTGGAATAGCGGTCGGAATGGCGGAATTTCGAAATTGTGATGAAAAAGTTGGGGAATTTGAACGGGATGGAATTCTCTTCGGGTTTTGGAGTTGAACACTGGTTACGATGGTATATACGTCATACGTCGGGATTTATTTGATTGATTTTATGATGAAACACGATCAATGTCCTTTAAACAGTCATAAATATTTTTAATTTGTTCGACAGAATTATGGTGTCAAAGATGGATTCTCCGAAAGAGGAAATTTGGGTATACTAAATTTGAACTCGTGAATATATCAATGTCTTCTTTCTTTTTTTATTATAACTAACTATTAGTGATGTAGTTTCATTTAGTAATTATCCTAAAAATCTTAGTTTTTTAGTTTAGTACAGAAAAGGGTTACAGTTCACTGCGACCTCAAGGTCTATTTTGCCCCTTACAGAGCTGTTCTGGCCACACCCTTCACAGCTGCCTTACAGTTCCAGAGCTCTAATGAAATCTAAGATCTGCTTTTACGAGGCTAGTTCCTTACTCTTACAAGTTTTTCGCCCAAGGCATTCTCTCCTTATGCTCGCAGTGGCAAAGCATTCCGTGACTAGGTGAATGGAGGTTCTTCCTCCTCCTAGAGAACCTACACTCGTCAGTGTCCGATAATCCCATCCTCAACAGGAGCTTTCTGAGGCGGCAGTGTCCTGTAAGAAAGCCATTGAGGAGTGTGTAATTGTTTATTACTAAGATCCAGATATCTTGTGGATCTTGCTGTTTCAAAGTTCCGAAAGAACTTAGTGGAATGATCCATCCCTGGGAGATTCCGCCAGAGTTTTTCCTCTCGGCTTTCTCCTTCTCCAGAAATCCTTCTTAAGGTACAGTTACCTACACCACAGAAGGGGTCTGGGCCAATGAGTGACATTCGTGCGCCCCCTTTGGCAAGTGTATCGGCCTCTTCATTTCCTTTGATTCCCGAGTGGTAGGGAACCCAGATTGAAAAGACCTTATTTTTCTTGCCTATCGTATTGAGTTTGTTCCGGCACTCCCAGATCATTTTTGAGTCGATGACATAGGAGTTCAGTGCTTCAATAACAGCTTGACCATCTGAGTGTATGGGTATAGCACTCTTCTGATAGTTTATTCTAGATTTATATCTAGACATCTTTGAATAGCTAAGACTTCCGCTTGAAAAGACGCTCATACAGGAGCCTAGCGACAGTGCACACTTGGTACTTGGCCCGTATATCCCAGCGCCAGCTCCTGTAGAGGTTTTGGAAACCATTTGTACACCATTTTACAGTATTTCTTTGAGGTTGAAGTCGGTGTATTCCCGTTCCCATTCCTCTCTTTACTTAGCACTTCATGCTTAGTCATGAAGAGATATTTGAATTTTCAATGCATTCTGCAAATCTTTATTATAGGGATTTTCCTCGAGCTTACTACACCCGTGTGTGGTTAGTTAACTTCATGACGTCATTGTTAACTTCGTAGTAACGTGTAGTAAGATCTGTCAGTTTTGTCTACTACACTAACCTCACATTTCTCGTATACCAGACAATAAACTATGCCGAGATAATGGTAACCTGGTCTGGTTAACTATGACGTCATGGTTCTAACTACTCGGCGCAGAAATATGTAAAGTTAACTATGGTATGCTGTAGTAATTGTAGTAAGCTCGAGGAAAAATCCCTTAAGGGATAATAAAGATTTGCAGAATGCATTGAAAATTCAAATATCTCTTCATTAAATTTTGTGCTTTGCCATCCATCGCCATATTGGACATAACCTCATTGTAGTGTCGCACTTGTCTACTTGTCAGATTAGACGAGTTGAATGAGTTTTGCCAACCTGCCATTATTTCAAGGCAAATGATTTAAAAAAATCATTCAAAAGAAATTCAGAAAATGTCTTAAACCCGCTCAAATATTCAGTTCACAATCTGTAAGACATCTACGAAAATAAAGTGAGATACATTAGTGTAATTATATAACACAATTGACCAGAACAAATCCAGTTTTCCTCACTAAATTCTCATCTCTTGTTCAGATCGAAGGACCTCATCAGGGAAGCAATTTTAGACAATGATTTCATGAAGAACCTTGAGATGACACAAATTAAGGAAATAGTCGACTGCATGTATCCCGAAGCCTACAAGGCTGGAAGCATCATTATCACCGAAGGAGATGTAGGCAGCATCGTTTACGTTCTAGAAGGTAAGTGCGATGATAATTATAGTGATTCTGGTTTTCATTCGGATAATTTAAATTAATCGTGCGATCAAAAAACTTTCTAAGCGCTATCTCGAGTATGGTAGCAACAACCATTCATATGGTAACGAAGAAGAAATCTGTAATATAGGATTTAGCGCCATCTATGTTTCATATACTGTATATCATACAGAAATCTGTAAAATACAAACTAGCAAGATAACTCACGTGACACACTTGTGTATTATTAGTTGCCTACTTGGAATATCAGTGATTCACGAATTCACGTACATATTGGAGTTTACTGACCCTCAATAAACAAATTGATTACGCACGTTTACGAAGTCGAAACCTGAGCTCATAAATATGTTGTTATCGATCGATATCGACGCTGGACGCATTTCTAATGCAGGAAGATCGTTCAGAGATGCAACATTAATTCCTGGAAAGGTTCAACAAACTTGACGAAACGCTTTGTTCTCGAAATGGATCGAATAACAAGGAAATCGGATTATTTGAAATGTGCGTAATTTGTTTGGAAGTTTTGCGCATTCGTGAGAAAAGTAAACTTAATGATAAATTATTATGACCAGTAACAGATTCTCAACTGTTCCGCAAAGTGAAATAAAACTAATCAATCAGGCGAAATCGATCACTGCAATTATCATCTATTTTATTTTCTCGTCTCGGGACTGTATATAAATAGAATTTTGCTTGTTTTGAAGTATCCCAAACAACTATATCCGTTCAAATCTGACTATTTCAATTTTGATAGGTAGTTTTGATGTTGAATCAACTAAACATAAATCAATTTCAAGCTGACAACCGGTTATCATTTGGTTAACCAACTGCATTCAAGAAATTTTTGGTTATTTTTGGTTCAAAGTAATGACGTCGTGAATTAGCCCTTTGACGTCATTGATTTGAACCGCAAATGATCAGACTCAAGAGCTGGGTTAAACTTCTGGTTATTAGAAAGTAGGGTTGTACGCGGCAAATTTGAAAAGTTGTTGACTGACGAAGCATACTTGAAGAAGATATGTATTCGTGAGCTTAGCCACGTTACGATTTATATTGAGAAAACTATTTCAACAATTTCAATTATCGGCTTAGTTTCATTCATTTAGGAATTAAACTTATCTATTGAAATCTCCAAGTTAGGTTCGGAAATTAACGCATCCAAAAGCTTCTGACTTGTTAATAATATTCAAAATAGAATTGTCCGAAGTTCTTAAAGATTGCTGATATTGTTTGAGTATAACAAAACATTCTTTCTTTACTTGGATAATGGGAAAAGCTTTGTGTTACAATTAATAGCTCTCGACTGTTAGAAAAAATTATGAATTTGTGTTTAAGTTCCCAAAAAAAGTTTTATTAATAGCAAACTTTACTGTGACGTGTGAGATGTAGCCAAATACCACAGTATATCAATACATGTGAATTCAAATCTATTGAATAGTGTCCTCCTGTATATTTTTTCTTCAAATCATTTCTGTCAGAACAAAAAATTTTTTTCGGTATATCGGTACATTCTGAAAAACATATATTCATCGTTACATTGAATCCACTTTTAAAACATTAATATTTTGGGATGCATGAAGTTGAACTTGAAGCATAATAATTTACATTTGCAAATCGAATTTTGTATTTATTGCATCCATCAAACATAAAAAAATATAAATATAACCTATATTGACAATTTACAAATAACGAGGAACCGCATTCAAGCGATGAGAGCCGAGGGCCGGTTATTCGTTCTAGGACAAAAAGGGAATAACCAAGGGCTGAACCAATGATAACCGCAGTTATTATTGCATATCCGCTTGAAATTGATTTAAACATAAATTTGAAAGAGAAATATAAACCTGGATTTAATTGAATGTAGGCTAGAGGTGATCAAAATCGAAGGTTTACTAACAAATCCACCTGCATAATCAATTGTTGAGAATCTGTAATTATTTTTTTACAATATGCTGAGCAGCCATTCAAAAAACAACACAATAATACTGTGATATAATTTTAAATAAAAACCAAAGAACTAAAACCTGTTTGTCCATATTAGTAAACCTATATCAATCGTATTATCTCATTATCTGTTTTTTCCATCGATCATTCAAGGTGGTCAGGAAACTACACACCCTGTAACAATCGCTTCAATACGATGCGTAACAAACGTAATTCTCAGAAATGAATATTTTTCGACTCTGAATTACCATACAAAAAGAGGAACATAACTAGTATTACATTTATAGTAAACTTTATTACTTACATAAGCACCACAGTCATACGTTATGAAAGCAAGAATTCATCTCATTTTCAATTCATTTCTCTTTTTCCTCAGTCCTTGGCCTTTTCTTTTGTGCATAATTTTGAAATTTATATTCCTGTGCGAATATCGTAGACCTATGCGGGCTAAACGTGCTCTTATAAAATATAAATCGTCGTGATTTTAGTTTGTACACTTCGAAATGAAACAAGTTCTGTGGACTGTGGGCATCTCTATTTTCGTGAACCATTTTAGGTTATAAAGGGTTTTCTAGTAAAAAGTGTTATTTTGAATAGCCCGCTATTTCGGTAGATGTCACGTTTGAAGCTGTCATTTTTTTGACATTTGACAAGTAGAAACTACGACATTAATAAAAATGGAACGATACACGCTTCAAGAACGCATTGAAATTATTAAAATTCACTATAAAAATGGTGAAAATTTGGCAGAGACGGTTCGTAAAACTCGAACATTTTGGGTCGTCGTGAAGCACCTTGTCGGACCGCAATAAAGAAATTGGTGGAAAAATTCGAGCTGTTGGGACAAGTTAGTGATATGTGAAGAATAAAACCCGTGCACGTTGCTCATGAACAGCCGAGAATATTGCGGCTGTAGGCCGAAAGTGTTGAAGAAAACCCAGGTTTGTCCATTTCTTGTCGTTTCTTTGGAATAAGGCATTCCACAAACGTCATTACACCGTATTTTGCATAAGATTTGGGTCTTAAGACTTATAAAGTTCAGTTAAGGGCGCTACGTGCCACACAAGCAACGAAACCATTGACGATTTGCGGGAAAAGTTTCCAGACCGTGTTATCTCTCGAAGAGGTGATCACAATTGGCCACCGAGATCTTGTGATTTAACACTTGCGACTTCCTCCTTTGGAGCCACGTGAAAGAGAAGGTTTTCGTCAATAGTCGAGCGTCGATTCAAGACCTCAAAGATGGAATTTGTGAGGCTATCGAGGACATAGGGCAGCCACTTTGCGATTTGGTTATGGAAAATTTCATTAAAAGGATATGGTCCCTGTAAGCGTGGTCGTGGTGGTCATTTGCCTGATGTTATTTTCCACTATTAACGGCATAGCTTCTTCTTTATAATGAAATAAACATCCGATAATTTATTTTGAAAAATGACATTTTTCTTTGAATATCAAAATAACACCTCTTATTGGAAAACCCCTTTAGAACATAGTGTTAAGGAGATATTCCACTTTAACATCCGCACGATTTTATACCATGGTTTATATGTTCTATGGTCAGAACTACAGATGATGTTGTAACGATAAAAAAGCACAGAATAACAATAAATTATCTGTGATTAAAGTCAATATGAAGAGGTAGAATGATTTTTTGATTGAATGACACTTGGAAATTACAATTATTTATTGAGTTTATCAACTCATATAGTCGAAGCTGTCGGTCCAACACCGTAGCTGTTTTCTGCGATATTCAGCACCTTTCTGCACTGAATCTTCAGAATCTATCGAGTGAAAAGTGAAAACTTGTGGAAGCAGATGATATCGAGTGATGAAATCGAATCTTTTCTCTTGTATGGATTCAAGAAAAGGTACCTGTTTAATCGAGTCATTCTGCTCGTTTTTTACCGAATTTGGGCATTGTTAACCACAGATGGGGTTGTCAGGATTTTTCGAAATATTCTCAGGATTTTGCTGTTTCGATTTTTATGTCTTTCGATGTACTTGGTTGTGCTATTTGGTCGTCGATGGCTTCAACACTGCTCTTCATGTTTGATTCTGGTCTTAATCACTGTTATTTTGGAATAACTGCCTTCACCAATGTCTGACTCGGAAATATCTACGTTTTTTTGACGTTTTTTTAACTGGTGAAGTTCTGGCCTTGTCTGCTAGGAGGTAATATGGCGTTTTTTCTTGGTAAGTCATTCTTTCCATTTTCTCCGGCCTTTTTGGCGAATTTATGTAGTTTAGCGTTACCTTTTACTCGGCATTTGGAAAGGAAGAAATTTAGAAATGGATTTGAGGTGATGGCAGCTTCAAACGTTCTTCTGAAAACGGGTTGCTGCTGAGGTTTTTCTTCTGCGTTTAGAATCCACTTGGCGTTTTCTCGGCATTTATACAACGGAAATTTCGGAGTCCGCACAATCTAAAGGTAAATACACTACTTTGTCATCTAGCTTTGAACCAATTCGAAAAAAATAACAAATAAAGACATTGCATGACACTTTTGACACATTTCATGAGGTATCAGACTCTAAAATGCATAGATCGTCAAATGTCCTGCCCCCTAGGTTTTTCAAGAACAAAAACAATCTATGTTTTGAAATGAGATGAATACGTTCCTTTATTTCAACTGCAATTTATTCAGTTAATTCTCTGGATGTTTTCTCTCGAAGAATGTGTGTTGAAGCCTTCGTATGCGGAATGGTAGGGAGTTATTATCCTGATAAATGAAATGATCCACAAATTCGTTGCTCAGAGGAACAATAGGTTTGTTTTGGTTACGCTTAGGAACTGATCCAGGACGGTTCGTAAGTGCGCACATTTCGAATTTGGTTTAAAATTCGCAACGGCGCATGTAGGAACCGTCCTGAACAGTTCTGAACTCGGAACCAAAACAAACCTAATGATTGGTTCAATAATGTTTTCTATCGTAAAGCGTTTTCAATAAGAGGTGTTATTTTGAATAGCACGCTATTTCGGTAGATGTCACGTTTGAAGCTGTTATTTCTTTTTACATTTGACAAGTAGAAACTACGCCATGAATGAAAATGGAACGATACACGCTTCAAGAACGCATTGAAATCATTAAAATTCGTTATAAAAATGGTGAAAATTGGCAGAGACGGTTCGTATAACTCGAACATTTTGAGTCGTCGTGAAGCACCTTGTCGGACCGCAATAAAGAAATTGGTGAAAAAATTAGAGCTGTTGGGACAAGTTAGTGATGTGAAGAATAAAACCCGTGCACGTCGCTCAAGAAAAGCCGACAATATTGCTGCTGTAGCCGAAAATGTTGGAGAAAACCCAGGTTCCTCGTCGTTCTTTGGAATTATGCATTCCACAAACGTCATTATACACCGCATTTTGCATATAGATTTGGGTCTTAAGGTTATAAAGTTCAGTCAACACAAGAACTCAAGCCGGCCGATCATCAACAACGTCGTGTCTTTGCTGATTGGGTCGTTGACATGAAAATGATCCGAATTCCATCGAAAAATCATCTTGAATGATGAGGCCCATTTCCACCTCGGTGGCTTCGTCAACAAGCAAAATTGTCGCATCTGGGGCTCGGAAAACCCAAGAGTTATTTTTGAAAAGCCTCTCTATCCTCAACGTGTGACTGTTTGGTGCGGTTTATGGTCCGGCGGAGTCATTGGACCTTACTTTTTCGAAAATGAGGCTGGAGCAACAGTTACGGGTGAATGGATTGCGCTATCAAGAGATGATTTTTTATAACCGAAATTGGATAGTATTGATCTCTAAACAACGTTTACTTTCAACAAGACGGCGCTACGTGCCACACAAGCAACGAAACCATTGATCTTTTGCGGGCCGTGTTTTTGGAAAACCCTTTAGTAAAGATTCGACACACAAAAATTGTCATGTGTTACATTCAACAAGTAAGAATGTATAGGGTTGGAGAACCCTCTTGACGATGTGTATATATTATGCCAACATTTCTAGTAATACCGACACCCACGAGGGGAGCATGCAAACGATTCCAACAAAAAATCTCAACATCTCCGAAATTCTCACAAAACCTAACCTCAATTAATAACACCTACCGATCTGTATAATACGAACCCGCAGGCCAGCCGGCCCATTATCGAATAGCGCTACGTAATAACAACAAAAGAAGAAAAAACCGTATTAAATTACATACGTAAACTCTATGCCCGGGGCCTCTTGAACAATTCGGCGCTCGAACCCAACCAGTTTAATATGGCGTATGCCTAAAAAGTTGTTGTAACAACAGGTACCTACCTACCGGTGGACTGGGTACTGGGTACGGGTTCCATGCAGGCATCTCGAAAGACGCGTGGGTTTTTGTGAACGCGAAAACGAGACGAGGTGCATGAATCAGCGCGACCCATGCTGGGTTCTTGAAATCCTAAAGTGCCTGATGATTTGAGAAAGATTTCGCGAACGCGCGGTGTTGTTTTGTTGGGATTTCGTCGATTGGTACATGGGGTGGTTTCGATGTATTCTGTGGTTGCGATAAAGTTATAGTGTTTTCCACTGAGGTTATAGAAAAAAGTGGTCAAAAGGCATTGGTAGAGAATTAATCTACCTATACAATGAGGTATTAATAATTTCAATCGGGTAGAAAGAGACCGATTTATTTCAACGAGAGATGAAAAAATGTCTTTTTCTAGATCTGCTACTGAGTTTATGAAAAAATTTCGAAAACGTTCCGAAAAAAATTTTGTTCCGAAAAAAATTTCGTTTCGAAAAAACCTTTTCATCAGAAAAAAGTTTCCGAAGAACATTTTCCGTGAAGGTTTTGTTCCAAAAAAAATGTACTGAAAAAATTTTCTCAGGAAAAAATTTTCTCTGAAAGAAACTTTCTCATAAAAAATTTTCTCAGAAAAAAAAAATCTCGAGAAGAAATTTCTCGGTAAGAATTTGACCTCAAAAAATTTGACCTCGCCAACTTTTGAACTCAAAAATTTTTGATCCAAAAAAATTTCCTCCCAAGAAAATTTGACCTCGAAAATTGTTGACCTCAAAAATTTTGATCACAAAAAATTTTGACCTCAAGAAATTTTGACCTCAAAAAAGTTTTGGCCTCAGAAATTGTTGACCTCAAAGATTTAGATCACAAAAAAAATTTGACCTCAAGAAATTTTCGCCTCAAAAAAATTTTTACCCCGAAAATTGTTGACCTGAAATAGTTTCGATCTCGAAAATTTTGACCTGAAAAATTGTTGACCTCAAAAAATGTTGACCTCAAAAAATGTTGACCTCAAAAATGTTGACCTCAAAAAATTTTGACCTCAAAGATTTTGACCTAAAAAAAATGTTGGCCTCAAAAACGCCGACCTCAAAAAAAATTGACCTCAAAGATTTTGACCTCGAAAAATGCCGACCTAAAAAAATTTTACCTCAAAAATTTTGACATCTAAGAATGTTGACCTCAAAAAAATTTGGACCTCAAAAAAAAATGTTGACCTCGAAAACTTTTGATCTCAAAAAATGTTGACCTCAAATTTTTTCAGAGAAATTTTTTTCTGAGAAAAATTTTCTGCAGAAATTTTTTCTTGAAAATTTTTTCTGAGAAAATGTCCCGAAGAAAATTTTTTTTCTGAGAAATTTTTTTCTGAGAAAATTTTTCCTGATAAATTTGTTTCTTGAAATTTTTTTCCCAGAGAAACTTTTCTGAGAAATTTTTATAGAAATTTTTTCTGAGAAAATTTTGACCTCAAAAAAGTTTTGGCCTCAGAAATTGTTGACCTCAAAAATTTAGATCACAAAAAAATTTTGACCTCAAGAAATTTTCGCCTCAAAAAATTTTTACCCCGAAAATTGTTGACCTGAAATAGTTTCGATCTCGAAAATTTTGACCTAAAAAATTGTTGACCTCAAAAAATGTTGACCTCAAAAATTTTGACCTCAAAGATTTTGACTTAAAAAAATGTTGGCCTCAAAACGCCGACCTCAAAAAAAATTGACCTCAAGGATTTTGACCTCGAAATTTTGACCCAAAAAATGTTGACCTCGAAAACTTTTTGACCTCAAAAAAATTTGACCTCAATTTTTTTCTGAGAAATTTTTTTCTGAAAAAAATTTTCTGCAGAAATTTTTTTCTGAGAAATTTGTTACGTGAAATTTTTTTTCTGAGAAATTTTTTCTGACCTGACCTGAAAAATGTTGACCTCAAAAATTTTGACTTAGAAATTGTTGACCTCAAAAAATGTTGACCTAGAAAAATGTTGACCTCAAAAATTTTTACCTCGAAAAATGTTGACCTAAAAGAATTGACCTCAAAAAAATTTGATCTAAAAAATTGACCTCAGAAAATTTTGACCTCAAAAAATGCCGACCTAAAAAAATTTACCTCAAAATTTTGACATCTAAGAATGTTGACCTCAAAAAATTTGGACCTCAAAAAATGTTGACCTCAAAAAATGTTGACCTCAAAAAAAATGTTGACCTCGAAAACTTTTGATCTCAAAAAATGTTGACCTCAAATTTTTTCAGAGAAATTTTTTTCTGAGAAAAATTT
>JACDNR010000188.1:0-32120 GCA_013421045.1 Propylea japonica | reverse complement strand
TCACCTCACCTATTACTTTCTCGTGGCTTTCTGGATCTTCAGATTTGTTTTTGAGATTCAATTTAACATCCTAATTCAAATTTATTTTATTTTTTTATTTTATTTATTTATTCACTATGGAATACACACGGATGATTTTCACATCTAAAAAGGTATTCACTAAATATCAAACAAAAGTGCATACATAAAAATACATTACAAATTCCCATGGTCACAAAGACCAACAATCAATAATCAAAAAACAATAACTAGTTACTGATGAAAAAAATTAATGTGCTAGTTATTGATGAAAATACAAAAAAAAAACAAAAAGTGGAAGTTAAAGATCCTCGAAATATTTTTCAACATTTTTGCTTGAGAGTTCTCAAACTGTCGAAGAATATGTCACAGACTTCAGCAAACAATAAAGTTTCCTTCTGCATTCGATGTAAGGGTGAGTTTTGGCCAGCAACAGTTTTTCTCCTATTGAGGAAAAAAGTGTTGTGTTTTCTCAGTGATACAGTTGGCGCATAAAAGAAATACTGTTAAGGAGGAATGCCGACTCCAAGAGCCATTCAACAGCTTTTGGAGCATCAAGACATCATTCAAAGCTCTGCGATACTCTAAACTGACGACATTAAATGCCTGAGCCTAATTGAATAATTCTCGGGATCACCTTTTTGAGTCACGAGACCAGACTATAGCCGAGAAAACCGTAAGAATTTTTTTTGAACGTTTTTAGTCTCAACTTATGAACACCATAATGTGGACTCCATACAGAAGTGGCAAAATTGAGTTTACTGAAATAAATGCGTAATATACCGCCAATAATGCGTCCACACTCCTGAAGTCCTTGCATTGTCTGGTAATGTACCGAGCATTTTATTACTGTTGTTGACTACAGATTCATATTGTTGGTGAAAGGAAAGTTTGGAGTCTAAAATTATTCCTAAATCTCTAATTTCGTCAGTCCTATAGAGAGTTGTATTATCTATGGAATAATCGAAAAGGATAGGGTGCCTATTTCTTGTGAAAGAGACCACTGCGCATTTAGAGATGTTGAGAACTAGGCCTTTTTTCTGCAGTATTCACATAGTTTATTCAGTTCATTTTGCATAACCAGACAATCAATGCTCTCAACTTGTTCTTACATTTCTTCGTTCAAAAATATATAACAAAGGAACTTTTTATATATCCTACGTAACTCACTTCAAAATATTTGCCTCCAGTTGAATCGCGATATCCAAAATCAAGAGCCTCAATTTCAGCCTTCAATTCTTGCAAACTAAAACTCAGTCCTTTTCTCAAAGGAGGGTGTCGCCTGTTTCCTGAATTCATTTTGTTCACTACATATAGATAGAACTTAATACAATATTTCACTATCAACGGTCAGTTTCACTTCGAAATGGTGTTCATATCAGGCTCCTATTCTTACGACTTACATTATCATAAAAAAACCACAAAACAGTAAATCTACATAGGTACTTCTGATGTAACCCAAAATGTTAACCAAATGGACTCACTCGATGAAAGTTTTTGTGGAGAATCGAAGCTCTAAATAAGTTATATGATGAGAATATACAGAGTGTATAAATTTCCGTTTTTAGAGAAGATAGATAAATTTTTCGGAAAAGCACAGAAATCTACAAATACGCTTGAAAAAATGTCAATTATGGGCTTAGTAATCTCGTATTTTCCTGAAATATCACAATTAACCAATCCTTTCTAATAAAAGTCTTCAATGTTAGCGAATTCTTCACCTTGAGTTGAATCTCATATAGGTATGTTAATCAAAACCAACTATTGGAAGGCGCACCTAAATGGCTCCTTTATCTTGATCAAAGAAAACAAGCTATTGTTTATTCAACTCCATAGTCCTTTCGCAAGAATACAATTAATTACGTAACGTCTTCAAGGATTTCTACCTGTTCTCAAAAAACAAACAATCTGAATTGGGATATCTTCGTTTAAATATCAAATGGAAATCTCAACAAAAACATGTGAAGATCTACTCATGATGAACTTCTTACAATGAATGATTCACACACAACGGAAAAAATTTGGCAGACTACAATTTTTTTGTTGAAATGGTGAATTTGTGAAATGTCAATTTACGTATTGTCCGAGTATGTTTGAGTCTAACTCACAACTCGTTCGCAATGATATACAGTGGAACTTCCCTATAACGAACGTCTGTATAACGAATGTCTTTGTATAACGAATTTCGTACAAGACATTGCACCTATTCCATGTTAAAAACACCCTCTAAAACGAAGTAAATTCTCACTCTTTGAATGGGTATTGGTAAGAAGGTATAAGGGTGGTTTTTTCAGAAACTTTTCCGGGCGTACGTAATAAATCCCGACCTTAAACTAAATCATTATCAGTAAAGTCGACAACGACATTGCCGACTATAGAAACAAATTTTCTGTATAACGAAATTTCTTTATAACGAATTTTTTTCGCGCATTTAGCGCTTTCGTTATAAAGAAGTTCCACTGTATACATATATCGAAAGAAAAATAATGATCTTTTTAAATCGGTAAAACTGATATTTTAATGATAACGATACAAATATTTGAATTTCAATCCTTGAACCCATTTGGATACTTGTTATTTTTGGTGATCTGATTTGAACACGAAATTTGAATTCATCAATAAGTCAAGACAAGTGGAGACTTATATTGATTATATTCGCTTTTTTTATATTATTATACGATTTTTTTTCATTTTACATAATGAAGTATCATTGTACTCCATATTCCAAGGTGAAGGCAAACACGGTTATTGAAAAAATTAGATATTTCATTGAATCATTATAAGATTAGAAAAGCGCTCATGACAAATTAACACAACTAATTTGCGAGCTTTTTCAATGTGCCCAGAATGTCAAATAAAAATTTTGTTATGAATATTATTATCATTCTGTCGAATCGTGATTGAGGTTTGCATGTACAAATCTACTAGGAAATTATTGATACACTATTCAAGCCAGACATAGCATTGGTAAACATAAACGCACGAAAAATAGCAATCATGTTACATTATTTTATATGTACGATGCGTTGAATAATGATAAGGTAACTTATTCTGACATACAGGTCATTGATCCAAGTTGTTTCTGGTAACTGGTAACTTTTAAAGAATAAGAAATATGGGGACAAAGAGATATTCATCGATCATGAACACAATTACTACTGAAACTGGCATTCATGAATACTTGAACTTTACGTTAAGTCGATAAGGAGGTTTTTGAAATATCTCACTTGGTTTGGATTTCTTTTGAAAAAAAAATTTTAAATCCTTATTGAAAAACGCTTTAGTAAAATATTTGCACATTTTATGAACGTTTATCTTTCATTGGGGAGCACGAAAAAAAGATCTTATATTATATCAGAGTGATTTTTTTTGACTTTGCGTCATTCCATTGAGCTCTAATAATAAGGCCAATCTGTGAGCTTTGATGTATTGATATAATCGGAAAAGAGAAAGAAGACCAAACTCTATTATAATGGTGCCATCGTGCATTGGGTTTCTCCATAGAAACGTGGATCTTGGAATTCTTGTTTTGACGTCAATGGATTTAGAGGTCTTCCTACTTCACGTTGCACCTACATAGATTGTTTCTAGTTTTTCTGCGACCGATTCAATTATAATCACGTGGATATTATTGTGATCTTATCGGTCATAAGAATTATGGTTGGATTTTACGAAAGGTAGTTGGATAGTTTTTATATGGGTTATATAAAAACGTGTTTTATACTGAGAATTTCTTCGATATTGTAGGAGGTGAAAGGATATGATATACAAACGATTCTGAAATACGTGGTCAAAGTATGAGAGTATAAAGGCAAAGGTAAAATGTTTTCCAGTTACAAGACACAACTCATAATATGTATAATTTATTCGAGATCGTTGTTTCCAAAAATTTACCGTTTTTCAAGCATAAAAAGGAAATCGAAATGTTGGCAAAAGGGGCAGATATACGGAGTGTTTTTGAAAACATGCGAATGATTTAAGGGGGTTATTCGTCAGATTATTTTATGGAAAGAAGTTACCATAAATGTAGGTCCAGAATTGCATTGTTTCCAAAATACAGCGTTTTAAAGTTTGACTCAAAAATAAACTGGAAAAAGCGGTACGTCACTGAGATATTTTAAACTAACAATTAAATTTGAATTCTTGGGTCAATTTGTGACAAAAAATCTCTTCTGTCTCTTTTTCGTGTTGGACGCCGTGCTTATGTAAAAAAAATAAACATCTTAACGTAGCGTCTCTACTACATACAGGGTTGGGATAAAGTTCGGCACCAAATTAATATCTTTAAAACGAAACGGGCGATATTTTTGAAATTGGCAGCTGAGTGTAATGGACCCAATGCATCTGATGAGCATATTTTTACTAATGAGATACTTCCGGTTTAACCGGAAATGACCAAAAATTTTTTTATTTAAATGGGACACCATGTATTTTTCTGCAGATTCTGAAAGTGCACCTCGTTTCGGATCTGTTCATATCGGGTTCCATGTAAAAATTCTCTGTAAATGTCTTTTGTTCGTTTGAGAAAAAGCCATTCAAATAAATAAATCGTTGTTATTTGTATCAATAGTGAGAAATAAACGAAATACTTTGTAGTAGATAACTCTTTCTGCTTTTCATGACGTATTTTTTATGAAAATCTATAAAAGGAAGAAATTACTTTACTAGTAGAAAAAATTTATTAAATATAATTTAAAAAAAAATCATTTTAATTGTTCGAAGTACTTGCCGTTCACCTCCTGACAATATGCCAGTCTATTAACAAATGCTTGAGTATTTTTTCTCAAGACTTCTCTATGTATTAATGCACATTCATCAAGAATCCGTTGTCTCAATTCTTCTTTTTACAGATAATTTTTACATGGAACCTGGTATGGACAGATCCGAAGCAAAGTGCTCTTTCAGAATCTGCAGAAATATACAGGGTATCCCATTTAAATAAAGAAAAATTTGGTCATTTCCGGTTAAACCGGAAATATCTCATTAATGAAAATATGCTCATCAAATGCATTGTGGTCCATTACACTCAGCTGCCAAATTTCAAAATTATCGTCCGTTCCGTTTTAAAGATATTAATTTGGTGCCGAACTTTATCCCAACCCTGTAATATGTTAAAGTAATGACCATTACGCATTAATATGATCATTTTCTAACATAACAACGGCGCACCACTCAAGAAAAAAGGAGGAGAGATATATCGTCAAAAATTGAACGAAGAATTCAAAAATAATTGTTAGTTTGAAGTATCTCAGTGGCGCACTACTCTTTTCAGTCAGTTTTCAAGTGAAACTTCAACAACCTGCATCTTGGAACAATGCATTTCCGTACCTAAATTCATAGGAACTGAGGAATCGCCCCAACAAATCTTTCGCAGCAATTCAGAAACACCCTGTATATATGATTCAAATTTAAGGTTGATGGTTCAATATCTTCCCCTGCACTGCCGTCTTTTTTCGCTTGAATCTTAAGAGCCTCTTCAGCTTAGGGTCATTGCTAGATAGATTTTCGCTGAATATATAGTCTGTTCACGAAAGTTTGAGCGCATAGTAGGCGTTTGTTTATTTATCTTAAGTTGGCAGTAGTTGCTGTCATAACATAAAATAAAGTCAACGTTGTCGAATGTACCAGGCCTCGTCCGACGACCTTGCGTGTTATCAGAGAACTCTATGCTATATTGACAACATTGCATATCAATCTGACAAGAAAATAAATAACATAACCTAAAATTTTAATATACACAGTGGAATATGCCAAATTTCCATGGTCAACCGATGGCTCAACCTTTCGTGAACGGACTTTAGGTACCATTTCGTATGAGAGAGAGAATCAACCTTATTGATTTCCAATCAAACGGCTATCTTCCAGCTAGTTACATTCTGTCTTCTTCATGAAGGTAAAATATAATAAATAAAAATATTATTCTAATGCCTTCAAGTGCTCGAAGAATGCTGTCAATTCGTATTATAATTTTCAAGAAAACTAACACCAAGCTGAATATTCACACATGTCTTAGACAGGCCAAATATTCGAATTTCGAACCCACATAAAACTGTCAACCCTACCTGAAACAAACTAGCAGTCAAATCCTCAAGCTCAACCTCGACTTCCTGCTTAATCCTGGCCAATTTCTGCACTTCGTCCTTCCTAGCCTTAAGCTGCCTATGCGCTTGCCTCAAACCGACTCTCAGCTCCGTGAAAGTAAGATTGTCCACGTTTCTGACAGAAGCACTCTTCGCCCAATCCACCGTGTCACATTTACAATCACCTTCGATTTCACTAAAAGAAGTACTTTCGTTGGATTTAACACTTTCATCACTGCACTTGTACATAGAGAGGTCCGAGCTGTTCCGATGAATCAGGGCGTATGGTGGACACCATCGGTGATGGTAGAGATGCCAGGAAAGGTGCCGAAGTCGTTGGGGAAGAAGTTCGGAGGTTTGAGGGTTGTTAAGTCGAAGTCTTGGTCTTCGGGGTCGGCTTCGTCTTCGTCGGTGGTGTAAGATTCGTCTCCAGTGGTTCCTGTTGAGCCTGATCTCTTGTGGTTCAAGGGAAAGCTGCGGATGGTCTGAACGTTTGTGGGAACCATGAGAAGACCGCTGTTGAGGGAGTCTTTTCGGTGGAGGTTTTCTTTTGGTTGGAGTTTCTTTTCGGACATCTTGGTTATTGTCTAATTTGTTGTCACTGGATATTGATCTGAGGAAAAAATTGAAGTTGAATTTAGAAATTTGAGACAAGCCTTAATCATCAGGTACTTTTGAGCGCTGGTACATTGGTGAGACAGTAATGCTATTACCTCAAAATTTTGTATAGGACTTGAGATTGATACTAAATATATGAATGCAAAATCTCAGCACGATCGGAATTTTATACTGGAAATTATTGAAAAAATGGATTATGAATATAATCGATAACTAAAAATATCAAGATTCAATGGTTCTGATTTCACAATCCTTTTGGAAATTTGCATGATCTTCAGCAATTTACATCCTCAAACTCGATTTCATTTAATTCGAAAGTTTTTTCATGAGAATATAAGAATTTTTTGCAATATTACGATAGTCTCTACTATGGATATGTTAAAGCATCTTTCACAAATTCTTCGTACTGCTTAGAATTGGTTTTGAATATTTTACTGCAAAATTTCAGCTCGATCGAATTGACAAACTCTGATTTTCTGAAAAACTTTATAGGTTTTCACTCCCGTTCTCTAAAACAGAAATAATTAGAAAATTTTAATTGAGGTCAATTAGACTGCAAATGATAAAACACAATTCTGAAGAATTTACAAGTTTGTCTGAAGAAGGTGTCTGATATAGAAACCGAAACGTTACATTGTCCTCTTCATTTATTTAGTTTTTTAGTTTTATTGTAAGGCAACAATTTTTTCAGAACCAATTTGCTGCTGACAAATAATTGCAAACATTTTCGCAGGTGCACTTCACCGCAATTAAGATTTTTTAATTATTTCTATTTCAGAGACTGGGATTGAAAACCTATAAAGATTTTTAGAAATGCAGAATCCTCCCAGATCATATTTCAATCGATAAACTCTGAATTATTCGAAAAAATGAATAACTTATGCGATCCTCTTGAAATTGTTCATGAAAATTCATCAGTATTAGAATCTCAACTTTTAAAATAAATTTCAATTGAATGGGATATTTTGTTGTAAACATTTCATTGCGATAGCTTTTGTTCTGTCTGAGATATTGAGGAACAAAAATTTTTAATGGCGATATCTTATGGGACAGCCTGTACGATGAAATTGATATAGGTTGTTTCTCAAAAAATATCTTACAACCTTGACAAATGTGAGTTGAGTTTTGATTGCACTCGATTTTTGGCAGTAAAATGAAATATGTTCCTTACAAATTAAAATTGAAAAATTCCCTCGAAATCCTTATAAGATAAATATTTAAAATACCTACTTCTCTGTTGAAATGGCTTCAATCTAGTTTGAATCAGATAGCATCAAAGATACCGACCGAAAAGTGACCTCAGATTCTAAATTGTGGAAAAACACCAAGAACTCAAATACGAATTCTTCGATAACCAAATAATCATAGAAAATGATAGAGATCTCCAAACCAAAACGTAAAATTTCGAACGCTCTACTTTTCCTATCTGAAACGTATCCTTTCTTCTTGTATAATACGAAAACGATATCTGGAAAAATCTAATTATCACAATGAGATACGTAAATCATAATCAGGTATCATAATCATATCTCATCTACTTCCGTATATTCGCTATTCGCTATCAGACCAATTTGTATCCACTTAATGTAAGTATCGTCATCAACCTTTAATTACGTTAGCTGTTAACAATGTCTATCATTTTCGTACGTTGCTCGAGAGGATTGTACAGGCTGGTACAGAAAGTCGTGATTATCTCGTGAATGACTAGAGGAAAAGTAGATAATTAATGTCTGAACCGTTTTTACTGTTTTATAACGCACAGTTGTGTCTACGGTTTCAAGGAAGTTAGTGTCAAGCTATTGAATTTTTCAACGTAAATGAGTATTGTGAGAATACAAAGATTTTTATGTAGAACGGACAACGTCTGACAGGAAATCGATCATAACCTCACTTCTTAGGTATATCATTCAGAGAACGATTTTTTATACAAATATTTCTTACAATGTCATTTAACACCAAAATGTAATTTTACATTAATTGATCAATAATGACCTATTTCAATATTTAATTTCTGCTATTTTGCTGTGCAACCGAATACAAAGTATTCAGGTGCAATACAAGTAATGAAGGAACTCCTCTGGAACATAGAAACGATGAAATTTATATTATGTCGAATTAATCTACGGCTTGTGCAAAATAAGAATGTATTTTAATCAAGAATTTATACTCAATTCATAATGCAGTCGACAAAGTTCATTAATGAAGCGATTAATAATCGAGTTAATTAAATAACTATTATATTTGTGGATCAATAAGTCTTATCATTATTTTCATTATTGAATACTGATTTACTTAAACGATAAGTTCAAAAATTGAGGAAGTTGAATAATGATTATTAATGATATATTTAAATAAAATAGCAAACCTTCTCGTGACCCTACTGCTATGATTTAATCGTTCGAAAATGATTTAATTATTCGATAGAAAGTGATGAAAGTTGATTAATTTCATGAGTAGACGAAAACAAAATATATTCATGAACTCTACTAAGCAGAGCAACGATAACAATTCCTATATTTCAACGCAGGTCGTGGAATACACCTCAATTTATTCTAGAGAAATCTAATTTCTCCTCATTATAAACAAGCAGTTGAATACTGGTGAGAACTATGAGAATTAATATGAATTTACATGATAGAATTAATCGCGAAAGAAACTGTTGACACTTACATCAAATAAAACGATGAAAATGCAGGGTGTCTCGGAAAATGTGGGAAATCTCTCGGATTCAGATAGAACATAAAAAAATAAGACGACAAGATCCCAAAGTTTTTTTTTCTAGCGGCCCTCCCTACGAAGATACGATCTTCTAAATGACGCCACTGGAATTTCATTTTAGTGGAATAACTTTCAATTACTTACCTCTTTCATAATTTTTTTTTCGAAAACGGTTCATCTTATCGACACTGAACAGGAGTATCTTTTCTTTAACTTAATGTTCCAGATATCCAAATTTGTTTTTTTTTGGCATCTTATCATACAGGGTGTTAAAAATGTAAGCATTAAAATGTACAACCCAGTCCGCCCCTGGTAAACTGAACAAGCTAATTGAAATTTGAGTGCGGTGATTTAAGAGGTCCTTAATACTATTAATCATATCAAATTTTCATCAAATTATATCGAGTAGTTTGGATTTCCAGTGGCGTCATTTAAGAGGTCGTTTCTTCGTAGGGAAGGCCGCTAGGTAAAAAATTATGGAAACTTGTCATCTTCATTTTTTATATTCTATCTGAATCCGAGAGATTTCCCACATTTTCCAGGACACCCTGTATAACACTGAATCATATTTATTCGATTACTTCTGAATAATTTTCACCAGAAATTAACACAAACGGAAAGGTTATGAAAAAACAAATTAATTAATATTTATTAACCATTATATTTTGGTTGATAATTAAATCAAATAATCATCATATAACTGACCTTTTGCATACCATTATTTAATTTTCATTAGAATAACTGTATAAATATCAGTTGAAATATACTAGGCACTGGGCACCGGGAAACATATTTTTTTTAAAGCTATTTCGTACATATTTGAGAGCTGTTACTAACTAGATTTCATACGATTTGAATCATAGATAGTGGAATAGTCATTCGAAAAAATTCTCCTGACTCAAAATATGACTCATTTCCATTTCTGGAAATTGGAATTGCCGTTAATGGTATCGACCAATTTATTGCCATTCGAATAGCGACTGCTGGTTCAATTTATCTGTCGATTATTTAGACAAGTGCAAATACATATTACGGAATGTTTACCTTTGAATGAATCAAAGGAATGCGTTCATGAAAATCAATTTATTCAGCGAAATGCTCCACTTCATCTTACTGCGCAATATTTATATCAAAACAAAAATAATGACCGATAAAATAATGGTTTCTTCAAAAATACATCAGTTAGGATAATTACTATTGGATCAATATCAACAGAACTGAGTCTAAGGTGGCGTAAGGGCATAATAACAAAACTTACATAGGACATAGCTTATTTTCCTAATTACAAAAGATGAAGCCCTTTAGTGTCTGATTTTTCGACTGATAATGCAGATGGTAAATGAAATAAGCCGTCCATTCAAGACTTGCATCATTTACGAACATGTTGGTTTGAATACTTGATTGTATTGTAGAACAATGTTACAAAATTCAGGATGATTAGAGATAGAAGGATCATAAATTTTACTGCTTGATTAATTCTAGTTGTGAAGTCTTACTATAATTACTCAATTCTTTAAAAGTTAGACTTGGTACTTAATACCAATTGTAACTGTTGATGATGTCATCATAATTACCCACAATAATTCTGCTTGTACATTACGAAAAAGGTTTAATGCGGTCAAACGCAAAAATTCAGAATTAGTCATTACATTACTAAGTCTGCTCAAAAGCATCACCAAGAAGGTATATTCTAAAATATTTCGTACCCAGGATATTCCCTATTGATTGCTATAAATTGGTCTTTTCGTCTTCATATGAAATGTATTGAAATGAAAATGAAGCCTATCGACAAAAATTTTTGCAGCCTATTCTCTCAAAAAAATATGCAATCAATATACAGTATTTAAAGATGAAGACAAAGTTTTTTCTGAAATTTTCAACTGCATATATGCTCTCGTGCAAATAGAGATACAAAAAATTTCTTTCCCGAAAAGAAAATGACAAATTTTTTGAAAATGAAATATATACGGAGTATATATGTTGTTCCTTATAATTATTCTTTTATTTCATTTGTCGGAAAGTTGGAAGTGAGTAAAATATAGTGAATTTATCCAATAATATCGAAAGTAAAATAGCATATCAAGTTCAAGGCCTCTCATTTATCTTAATGCAAATATTTACCCTACAAATATTTATAGTATAGAACTTTCTCTTGGGGAATGTAATGATGTTGAGTGGAGTAATCAAGCGTATAAAAGAAGGGATCATTAACACCGACGTGAATAATATATTCTAATTATCATCTTTTCATTGCTATAATCGCCTTCCTCATTAATTGTGTCTTGAAATGTCGAAAAAAGATTATATTTGACTTTTCGTGTTTCTTAATTGGTGGAATGTATTCAATCAATCCATGGTCACTATAATTCGAATTGAAATGAACGAATATTCTCAGAAAATCTAGAAAAATTTCGTTAATAACTCTATTTATTGCTCAACCAGTTAAACTTGCTTTCACATCATTTTTGTCATCAGATTTTTCTCTATCTGTAATAATTCGTGAAAAAAAAGTAGGTATAGTATCACTTAGGTTAATACCGAATTTCAAAACAGTAATTCGTAGGCGATTTCTATTTATATTACTACAATATTTAATAGCTGATTGCCTCATAGCTGGTTTCCTGAACGCCAATTATTCTTTAGAACAGATTGTCAAAGGACAAGAAAACGAAAAACATAATATGTATAACTTCATCGTGAATAATTTTTTCAACTTAGATTCTCCCAAAAAAAATTGAGGTTGGGCATATTTGTGTTTCTATGAGCGAAATATTATATTAAAACTGAATTCATTCAACAGAGTGTTATCTACTATCATTTAGATTTAGCTGACTCTGATGTTTATATATTAACATCAATGTTTTTGAACTAATGACCTGCCCGTGACAGCTTCTGGATAACAACAACTTATTATCTTATTGTTTGAAATGCTGCCGTCATTAAAAATATCTCTCTTATCTTAGAGGTCAAAAACCATGAATTTATTATGGAAGATATTAGATAGTTTCGAAAAAACTTCTTGGAGGAACTTGTGCTTCCTCTACAGCTTCTGCAATATTAATTTTCACGACTTCAAATTTGGCCCGGTTCTGTCAAATTAATCATTTGTTCTTTAAAAAATTGCTTTTAACTATTGTATGTACCATCCCTATGGATATTTTTCTGAAGTGTACAATGTAGCGCAGAAACTACATGAGTAATGTGCATTTTAAACCCTCAGCAAACTCTTCATCTCAGGTTTTAAAACACCACTCAAGCAGAAAATTAAAGATATTTTTTAGCTGAATAAAAGCATACTCTTCCTTTAGAGCATCTTTCAATAGGACCACATGAAAAGTTAACCAAAACAAGGAACCCTTCCTCCTTCTTCATACAATACACTGTAAATGATGCCTGCTTCAAATTCAATCACAAACAACGAAGCTGGATCATCTAAATCCACGCATTGAATGTAAAACGTAAGCTTTTATTAAAATGTTTATAAAACATCTATTCAGGACAATCATTGACCTGTCCAATAAACAAAGTAGCTATCATTAAATCACAACAGTTACTACCTTTTCATACCAACAACAAAGTAAATTCCAAACAAATCATTGACTTCTTATCTTTATACCTTCAAAAACCATACAAACACTAGTACACAGGAATTCCTATATCAAATTCCCAGCAATAAAAATCGATCAATTCCTCGTATACCATAAACAATAACATCGTTAGTGGAAAATGTTTTCCCGCATCAATTTTCCATTCATTCAAACTCCCTACCTCCAAATTTTCCTGCACAGATCACCACGCAGGCTTAGATCAATAGAAGGACACACTGCACACACCACAACATTTGCTAGCAACTGAAGGAATGCGAGTTAACAGTAAAGAGTGGATATCTGTGTTGACCTGGCTCTCACAGTGGGAATGCCATGACTACGGAATGCCACTCTCACCAAACTCCTAACTCCTGCTGGCTGTCATGCTTACGAAGCTACGAATGAGAGGAAATATCGCACGATAAAGTGAGCTTAGAGGTGCTGCATCTCGTGATCACAAGGTTTTGGTAGAGGAAAAATTTATTGGTGTTTCTAAAGATTTATGATTGGGAATGGTTATGAATCTCAAGGAGATAATGATAGGTTTGGTTGAGATATTGCCTATCTTTCTAATGATGGTCATATGAGATTAGATATTTATGGTAAATCGAGAAAAATATTGTGTATCCTTTGGTTTTCTCTAGATGCAAGATTGTTCATGATTGAAAGAACAATCATAGATGGAATCCAGAGAAGACAACTGGTTTGTTACTGGCATGTAGTGTAGAAAGAATGTGCAACGAGCATCTACCAAAGATGATACTAAAATGGACACCACCAGAAAGAAGAAAGAGAGGAAGGCAGAAAAGAACGTGGTTTGAGGGAATAGATAAGGCTATGTCCGAACGAAATCTATATCCAGGGGACTGGCAAGATAGAAAGGCTTGGAGATTAGGAACCAGCTAGACGGCGTAGGACGCTATAAACCAGGATATGTTTATGTAAGATTGACCTTTGAAGGTATTGAGCACTTGAACTGGAGGATCTGTTGTTTTTCCATTTCTTTTTTTAATAAGATACACTGCACTGAACTCCTATGTCGACTGAAAGCAAATATGAGAGTGCCGAAGGAAACTCAAGGAAGTAGGCAAGAACAACAAGGTCCTTTAGTCTGGGTTTCTTGTCAGGAATCAAAGGAAACTCAGAGGCTAACACACTAACCAGGAAAGGAGCACAAACGCCCCTGAGTTTAGTTAGTTTAGTTTGAAAAGGAGTTACAGTTCACTGCGACCTCAAGGTCTATTGTGTCCCCTTACAGAGCTGTTCTGGCCACACCCTTCACAGCTCGCCTTCCAGTTCCAGAGATCTAATAAAATCTAATATCTGTGAAGGCTTCAACGAGGCTAGTCCTTACTCTTACAAGTTTCTCGCCCAAGGCATTCTCTTCTTAAGCTCTCAATGCCAAAGCATTCCGTGGCTAGGTGAATGGGAGTTTCTTCCTCCTCTCAACAGAACCTACACTCGTCAGTGTCCGACAGTCACATCCTCAACAGGTGCCTCCTGAGGCGACAGTGTCCTATAAGAAAACCAGTGAGGAGGTGTAATTGTTTCTTACCAAGATCCAGATATCTTTTGGATCTTGCTGTTTCAAAGTTCCGAAAGAACTTAGTGGAATGATCCATCCCTTGGAAATTCCGCCAGAGTTTTTCCCTCACGGCTTTCTGCTTCTCAAGAAACTCCTTTTTATAGGTACATATATCTATACCACAGAAGGGTTCTGGGTCAATGAGTTAGGTTAGTGCGCCCTCTTTGACATTTGTATTGGCCTCTTCGTTTCCTTTGATTCTCGAATGGCCGGGAACCCAGATTAAAAAGACCTTATTTTCCTTGCCTACCTCATTGAGTTTGTTCCGGCACTTCCAGATCATCTTTGAGTAGGAGCTCAGTGCTCTAATAGCAGCTTGACTATCTGAGCGTATGGCTATATCGTACTTCTGATAGTTTCTTTCTAGATTTATATCTAGACATCTTTCAATAGCAAAGATTTTCGCTTGAAAAACGCTCATACAGGAGCCTTAGCGACAGTGCACATTTGGTACTTGGCCCGTATATCCCAGCGCCAGCTTCTCTAGAGGTTTTGGAATCTTATGTCAATAGAATGTTCTTTTTTTTTCAATTGATCGTATTTTTGTTTTTTTTTGTTTTTTGGCTAGCTTTTCGATACCGCATTTTTCAAAGTGAAGAATATTGTTTCACTAAAACTCACACTTGTTATCATTGATTTGCTATATTTTTGATTTTTCTTGTTTTCTTTATCACTATAGTATAATATAAATAATATAATTGTTCTATTAGATAAGTTAACTGTAAACTGTTCACTCTGACACACTTGGTATTTCTTAATAGTGGATACTGTGTTGGGTGTTTATCACCTGTTTGTATTCCTAATTGACTAAATAAATGAATAAATAAATAAATAAATAAATCATCGGTATACCATTTTACGGTTTTTTCTTTGAGGCTATAGTTTGTGTATTTTCGTTTCCATTCCTCTCTTTTACTTAGCAATGTCCTGAAGTTTTTCTCAGTGCTTACTTTCTTGATCATTACATCACTGGGAGGTTCGCAGATGAGATGTAGTTGTTCAGAGAGGACCAGTCTCTCAGATTCTTTATTGTATCATTACCTGTACCTCTAGAATCCTCTAGCATTGCATGAAATTAGAATATGAAGTCCTCAGTTACATAAATACTTTATTATTGATTCAGACCATATTAACAACACTTTCAACTAGTGTGACATGTGATGATTCAGTATAATTCTTCAAAACCTTCATTAAAGGTTTATAAATAACTTCAGCCGCATCTTTTCCGAACAAGAAGTCCACATGGTTGAATTTTGTTAGTGGTACTAGATACATCCCAACCAGACTCCTCAATTGTTTAGACATCCTTATAACATCCTGAAAAAGTTTCATCGAATACATAAAGGTGAGAACAGATGAGAAGGAAAGTGAGGTTTGCCTAAATTTACTACTATCTACATTTCAAGTAGTGACTTCAAATATTTTAGTTATTGAGAGAGGACTTCATTGACCAAACTCTAGAAAATTACATTAATCTTATCGAATTTGCTAAAACTCTAATGGATTATTGATAAAAATTTATGTTAACCTTTAAATTTTGGAGATGGTGGAATACTTACAATTGGGCTAGCGAAAAAATCATTAGCTGAGTACATCAAGTAAATTGGCACTTCAATATTCGTCAGATTGTATGAAGGTGGAGATTTTGTGCCATAACGTTTCAAATTTTCCTCAATACCATAGTCATATTGTTGAAATTTCCCATCTTCCTTTATTTCTTGCCCATAATGCAGTACTGCTTTTGTTGAAGAACCTGCCGGTACATGGTTTAGGACAATAGGCATGATATCCTGAAAATGTACAAAAGAATTGACTTATGATTTTGAAAGAAGATAATGTAGGTGGCGATTACCTCATTATATTCTTGTTTATCTGCACCACACAGCATGAAAATTAGATTTTCGCAAATTTTTCCTCCGTCAGTGACCTGGCATTCGTAAGTTAACAGTTTCAATATCTTGTTGTCAGGTAAAAATTGTCTAATGCCCAAGTGCTCTGCTATCCACTGAAATGATCGAATTTGAGGAAAATATAAAGGGTTTTCCAATAAGAGGTGTTATTTTGATATTCAAAGAAAAATACCATTTTTCAATATAAATGATCGGATGTTTATTTCATTATAAAGAAGAAGCTATGCCGTTAATAGTGAATAATCAGGCAAATGATCACCACGACCACGCTTACAGGACCATATACTTTCAATGAAATTTTCCATAACCAAATCGCAAAGTGGCTGCCCTATGTCCTCGATAGACTCACGAATTCCATATTTGAGGTCTTGAATCGACGTTGGGCTTTTGGCGTAGACCTTCTCTTTTACGTAACCCCAAAGGAAGAAGTCGCAAGGTGTTAGAGCACAAGATCTCACAAGGTCCGGACACTTTTCCCGCAAAAGATGGTTTCGTTTCTTGTATGGCACGTTGCGCCGTCTTGTTGGAAGTAAACGTTGTCCAGATCAATACTATCCAATTTCGGACATAAAAAATCATTAATCATCTCTCGATAGCGCAATTCATTCACCGTAACTGTTGCTCCATCCTCATTTTCGAAAAAGTAAGGTCCGCCGGACCATAAACCGCACCAAACAGTCACACTTTGAGGATAGAGAGACTTTTCAACAATAACTTTAGGTTTTTCCGAGCCCCAGATGCGACAATTTTGCTTGTTGACGAAGCCACCGAAGTGGAAATGGACCTCATCACTCAAGATGATTTTTCGATTGAATTCCGGATTATTTTCATGTATTTCAACGATCCAATCAGCAAAGACACGACGTTGTTGATGGTCGGCCGGCTTGAGTTCTTGCAAAATACGGTGTAATGAGGTTTGTGGAATGCCTAATTCCAAAGAACGTCGAGGAATGGACAAACCTGGGTTTTCTTCAACACTCGTCTTCAGCAGCAATATTCTCGGTTGTTCTTGAGCAACGTGCACGGGTTTTATTCTTCACATCACTAACTTGTCCCAACAGCTCGAATTTTTCCACCAATTTCTTTATTGCGGTCCGACAAGGTGCTTCACGACGACCCAAATATGTTCGAGTTTCACGAACCGTCTCTGCCAAATTTTCACCATTTTTATAGTGAATTTAAATAATTTCAATGCGTTCTTGAAGCGTGTATCGTTCCATTTTTATTAATGGCGTAGTCTCTACTTGTCAAATGTCAAAAAATGACAGCTTCAAACGTGACATCTACCGAAATAGCGGGCTATTCAAAATAACACCTCTTATTGGAATACCCTTTAGATAATCGTTTTCACAGTTCAAGTCAATGTCATCAGTTCCGAAATTGAGAAGGGATAAGGAGAATAAAATTACACAAGAGAAATAGTAGGTAGCAATACAAACCTGTTCTGCATTCACAAATGGTGTAAGATATCTAATTGGCGATCGCACATACGTCATATACGCAACTGGAGCAAGGGACACCATAAATTTCACTAGTTTTGCAGTTTCTGGACGTAGGGATGAAAACACATAAAACATCGTGGTACCCATGGAATGCCCTACGTAAAGAATCTCTCCCCCTTTACCGGTTGTCTTACTTATGAATTTTATGACGGCTGGTAAATCGTAGATACCCATTTCATGCCAACTGAAAAAAATATCGATTTTTGGATGAAATGTGTGATTACCATTAGGGAATCAAAAATTGGAACTGACCATGTACATAATTTGAAGTCGTGGCTGATATACAGTGGAACTTTCCTGTAACGAAAGCGCTAAATCCGCAAAAAAAAATTCGTTATAAAGAAATTTCGTTGTACGCAAAAAAATTGTTTCTATAGTCGGAAATGTCGCTGTAGACCTCACTGATGAACTTAAGTTCATCATTCAAACTTAAGCACTTCCTTTTAGACATTTTCGCACAACTTTCACACTAGAGTAATGGTTAGATTGAAACCAAACAGCCAGGGATGTACTTGAAACTGTTTCAGAAGGATCTCACTGCCCGCCGTAATTATTTATCACGTACCTCCCCAAAAATTTCGGAAAAAACCCACCCTTATACCTTCTTACCAATACCCATTCAAAGAGTGATGTTCTTTGAATATTTCGTTATAGAGAGAATTTACTTCGTTTTAGAGGGTGTTTTTAACATGGAATTTGGATTCAAGGTGCAATGTCTTGTACGAAATTCGTTATACAGAGAAATTCGAAATACAGACGTTCGTTGTAGGGAAGTTCCAGTATCCAGTTTCCGAAAAATTATGAGAAGTTGTATTTTTAATTATAGTTAGTAATGTTAAAGAGCAGAAAAAACGTTCTGAACTCTGGACTCGACTAATTAGCAGAAAATTTTACATAAAATATTGAACTCAACGCATAACTAGTAGATTTCATATAAATCATAGACAAAAATTTTCAATATTGTTGAATGTTTTACAGCCTAGAAACAATAATAACTCGAGTATTGAGTGAAAATACACATTCTCCACATTACGAGTCCATTTCGAATAGAATTTATGCTCAAAACTCTTTGTTACAATCATAAGTACCTATCGACTACCATGACCTTTGTGTTTGTAATAAGGACAAACAGGTTTAGTACGACTATTATATATCGTAGTTGCTCATAACATTCAATAACGTTCAATAGATCCTTTTTCGCAGGCAAGGAAACTTAAAAGTTTTGTTACGAGTTGAACTAACCTGAAATCCCAAAATTGATCTGAATCTATTCGAAGGGAAGTATGTCCAATCGAATAGTGGTTTCCTCTGGCATTTCCGAGCCAGACATCGTATCCTTCGTCGGCTAAGGCAAAGCCTGAAAAAAAGGGTACATTTAAAACAGTTTTCAACTTAAAATACATAGTCCATGGGCCAGCGCCTGTTTTTCATAATGATTAATAACAATCTGAATATTTGTGAGTAGCTTCATTTTGACGAGACGCCCAACTTTTACCTCTATGAAAATTCTCGATAGTGAGGGCTAATACAGTATGGAGGCGTCAAATGTGTCAAATGGGTGAATGTTCAAATTTTATTACTGACAGCTACTTTATGAATTAAGTCTTGAAACGATTTTATTACAAATTGAAAACAATAATTGTCCTACAAAAATGATGATTCTATAAAAGTGCCCCCACCCCCAACATACAAGGTTTTCCTTTTAAGTTGGCCTATTAGACGTTTTTGGAGAACTAGTGAATATTTCGTTCTGAAATATTTCTTACTCTGAGGGTGCAGCCATCTGCCATCAGGATGAAGGAACTCTTCGCCTAAAATATTTTCAAGTCGACAGTGTTGCCACGTCTATCTCAAATGTAAATCTACTTTCTTGTTTCAAATGCAACTACCTATATTTTTATTTATGTATCGATTCAACACCAAATTCGCAGTAGAACTTACTAATGAAAATTTTTCTGACATGCACTGTTGCCAAGTTATGCATAAATTCTTGAAATTTTTGACATGTGCATTGCCTGTTTGGAAATGCAATATCTCGATTATTTTCTATGCGAACGGAACCAAACTCCGCAGTCTCATAGTAGAGAATCCATGCATTCATGTGGTATATTCAGCATTTTGATACCTCGTAAGGTTTTTCGAAAATTTTGCTCCGAAAATGAGGAAATTAAAATTGAAATATTTCGAGATTTTCAAATTGCAACCCCATATTTTTTTTAAAGAATTCGATTCTAAATAAAAAATGAATAGCAGTCTCCTTTCACATTAATTATTTATTTTGGATAGTTTTCGAATGAGATGAAAAATACTGAAATTCTTAAGTATTTATAGTCATGATCTATGGTCGTGTTTACGATTAAATGGCTCTATGATTATGAGGTGACTTATTGCAGTAGATTCTATGGTTGAAATCATGAAAAGTGTTCGATGATCATGGATGTCATAGAAAAAAGTTTACCCATGTTATTCAAACACGATTCAGGTTGTTTCACAATTCACTTGGAACGCCAAAATATTATTGAAAGGACCTGTAGGACCTTTAACAATCGTTATCGACATTTAGCAAGATGGATCCGAAAACTGTTTTGGTTTTCTGCAATCCTAGCCCAATGTTTATGACCTCAACCATAGAATTCATTTCGATAATTCACCTTATAATCACACAGCATTATGTCCATAGATCATGACTATGAATACTGAAGAATTTCAGTATTTTTCATTTCATTCGAAAACTGTTCAAAATAAATAATTAGTGTAAAAGAAGACTGCCATTCATTTTTTATTTCGAATCGAATCCTGTAAAATAAATATGGGGTTGCCATTTGAAAATCTGGAAATATTTTAATTTTAAGTTGCACATTTTCGGAGCAATATCTTCGAACAACCTTACGATGTATCAAAATACTGAATATACCACATGAATACATGGATTCTCTACTATGAGACTGCTGAGTTTGGTTCCGTTCGCATAGAAAACAATCGAGATATGGCATTTCCAAGCAGGCAATGCAGATGTCAAAAATCTCAAGAATTTGTGCATAGCTTGGCAACAGTGCATGTAAGAGAAATTTTTTTTGGTAGGATATACTTACTGCAAATTTGGTATTGAATCGATGAATACATAAAAATATAGGTAGTTGCATTTGAAATAAGAAAGTTGATATTCGTTTGATATAGACGTGGCAACACTGTCGACTTGAAAATATTTTAGGCGAAGAGTTCCTTCATCCTCAAGGCTTCACCCAAAATTTCAGAACAAAATATTCACTAGTTCTCCAAAAACGTCTAATAGGCCAACTTAAAAGGAAAACCCTGTATATCAACAACTATGTCTAAAAATAAAATTATTACTAACCGGCTTATTTTTTCACTGTTGCTTAGCAAATATTTCCTTTATGAACTAGTCACATTGTCCTACAAATTGTGTGGTACGTTTTTCCAGTCCTATCTCAGAAATTGTACCACAGAACCCACAATTGAAAATGATTACTAACAATTGAATATTTCCGAGCGTAGGACTGGAAAAACGTACAACTCAATTTGTAGGACAATATGACCAGTTCATAAAGAAAATTTTTGCTAAGCAGCAGTGAAAAAATCAGCCGGTTAGTAATAATTTTTTTAGACCTAGTTGTTGATATATGTTGGGAGCACTTTGATAGAATCATCATTTTTGTATGACAATTATTGTTTTCAATTTGTAATAAAATCGTTTCAAGTTTTAATTCATAAAGTAGCTGTTAGTAATAAAATTTGAACATTCACCCATTTAACACTTTTGACGCCTCCATACTGTATTAGATTTTTCATAGAGGAAAGTTGGGCGTCTCGTCAAAATGAAGCTACTCACAAATATTCAGATTGTTAGTAATCATAATAAAAAACAAGCGCTGGCCCATGGACTAACAAGTTTTATACGAAAATAAGTTTTCTCTGGATGTACCTCCAATTCGATTATTAGACTGGTATTGAGCAATAGCTGGCGCCATCTCTTATTAAAAATTTAAAAATTAACTCCGAATACTCACTCAAGGATTCATTTCCTTCGTCAACCCAATCAGTGCTACTGGATAAGAGTCCATGCTGAAGTAACACCGGTTGACCCCCATTTTTACCATCTTTCGATCCTGGAATCCTGTGTAGGGTCAATAAATAACCGTCTTCTGTTTCTACAATATGGGATTCTGCAGGATAACCATGCCTTCTTATTATTTGTAGCTGAAAAATAATATTTCTTGTAGAAACACAATAATGAAAGACGGAGACATTAATATCAGCAAGGACCAAAACAAACTAAATTTTCAAAAAAAATACAGGTTCAAATGAGTTTGATATCTTTAACCCTCTAGCCGCAACCTCATTTTTGAATAGGGAAATTCTATTTCCTACACGAGTGTATTTTTTTCATCGCTTTATTTATAGAGTGACTCAGTATTCAATCAATAACTTTCACACGCCGAATTTGGATCTTTGAGATGGAAAAACACTCGAGCAAGTCAAATTTTACTAACAGAAGTACACGGTGAGTGTGTTGAAATGAGTTTGATGTCACCCTCTAGCCGCTACCCTAACAGCAATTATTTCAATTTAAACGAAATCGCCAAGTTTACTTTGTAAAAAATACATTCTTGGGGAAATTGAATTCCCTTTTCAACAAGGTGCTGCTCTACCCCTTTTCCCTATTCAAATGACAGCTGTTAGGGGTTGAAGCTAGAGGGGAGGTGATATCACACTCATTTGTACACCCTTATTTGTCCCTCTTTCAACAACTTGTCTGAGCACTTTTTCGTTATTCCATCCCAAAGCTCAAAATTCGAGGTGGAAAGTTATGGATGGCACACCCTGTAAATGAAAGTGAGAGTTTGTTATTTTTAAGTAATATTCACGAAAATAAAAATGTTAATCTGAGAATTTTGATTTTTTATTTATTTTCAATGGATATTCAAAAAATCGCAGACGAATCTCATTACCAATACTTATTATATACAGGGTGTTAATGAATGAGTGTGACATGAAAGAATAATGACTTTATGCTCTATAATAAGTAGAGATATATTTTTTTCTTACTGTGTTCAGATCTTCATCAGGGTCAAATCTCCAGGTTTCATCAGTAGGTGTACAAAAAACTAGATCCACAAAAATTAAAACAAACCAGTACACAACATTTTTGGTCGGACGAAACATTACACTAAGTAGAAATCACTGAAACACAGAAATATCAATATTTACATTCAACAAATATAAGAAAACTGTTAGATTAAACTCCCAATATTGAAGTTTTGATTACTATTGAATATAAAATTTTGTCATGGATTCTATCAAGCTACATGCTCGTAAATGTAAAAATAATGTTGGTATACCATTATTTTATCAGTCGAACAGTTAAACTGAATTAGTAATTGCGGGGACATCATACTGCAAGTGATGTTTGGACTTATGAGTCATATTATATAGATTTCCTCATTATTTCAATGTTTGTGGTGTACCAAAAATAATAACAACAGACTTCTAAGAAACATTATCATACGTCAATGATTTTGTTGAATTGAAATGACGGAAATATTTATAGTGTTCAAGTATTTTTTTCATTGAAACATTTTTCAAAAAATGTGGAACGCTTCACGATTTTGCGTGTCATCCTTGCGCAGGGGCCATGCTAATCTTCTCTGTATCGTTCCAATTTTAGTATATGTACCGCCGAAGCGAGTACGAAAGCTTTGCTTGGTGTTAAAGTATATGAATCAACACTGCAGAGGTACTATTGAGTATTATACACAGTATCTTTTCATCGTAATAGTAACTATTTCGAAAGCATAGTCAGCAATACTGAACACTCATCGTCTCATAATATTAATTCATAGTTATCTATACATATTTCTACATGTACAAAAATAATAATAAAATAAAATAAAAACCTGATGTACAGACAACCATCAATACAATTCTTCGTATTGCTGGTAGCCTGCATTCGCCTCTAGCGACATCTACTGAAATTATGATTAACTGTAGTCATACCAATCAAGACTATTACAGAATGCTGTACCTATTTTCGAAAATTATCGATCATTAGAGAAGTAAGGAATTATTTGCAATAATAATGTAAGTAGATTATAAAAAACTGTATACTTCAGTAAATAAACTAACTATATTCCCAAATAAGTTAACGATGTTGATGCCATCTATCTAAAACACACATAACCAAACTAATCGATATTCATGTTCTGAAGAATATCAAATTAAAATACTGAAATGAAACCCAACGAGTACAATGACCAATCAAGAAAAAACTGTTGAAATAAACAGATAAAGAAGTTAAATTCTCAAATATCTAATTGTTCTCACCGGAATGATATTTAAAATCTTGAGCACACTGACCTGAATTTGCGAATTCAGTGTAGCCAATGTATGAAAATTTCCCTAGCTCGACAAGGGTTAAGAAAACATTGCAATATTTTTGTATTAAATTAATTAATTAATTGATCAATATACTTTTCGTCACAGAAGAATTTAAAGTTGGTCAATCAACAGATATATTCATATATGTTGAAGAAAAATGGATAATTTTAAAAATTTGCTTTTCGCAGCGATTCTGACCGAAATTTAATTTTTTTAATCGATATAAACTTATCTTACCAATAAAATCGAGTTCACAAGCTATCACAGTATTATTCACTCACTACAAAGGTTAGAAACTACCTGAAAAGGGTTCCAAATGTTTTACCTGCACCATTTTATGTATTCTAGAAGATGAATCTTCATTTGATCAGCTGTTTTAACTATTACCATTGTTTACTGTGGGACTTCTTAAAAAAATGCCCCACATTCTATATTGTGAACTGGAATTTAGAGACAGTAGAAATAAGTTCAATGTTTTGTATTCGTTATAAGTATATTTCATAATATTTTTACATTACTCTAATTGAAAGATAATAAGAAGTAAATTTATAGCTATTTCATTATTTACAATTATCCCTTAAAAGCTTTCAAATGAGATATCAATACAACAAATAATTAGCGGAATTATCTTCTTGAAAAACTTTTAATAATTACATTGAATCAAATTTAAATCCTAAAAGTAAGTACTTCTTCCAAGCCTAAGATTGTATTTAATACACTGGAATACAGGGTGTTTCGCTTTCACAAATGTTCGAGATTAAATGAGTGTACAGGGTGTCCTGGAAAATGTGGGAAATCTCTCGGATTCAGATAAAACATAAAAAATGAAGATGACAAGTTCCAATAATTTTTTTTCCTAGCGGCCCTCCCTACGAAGATATGACCTCCTAAATGACGTCACTGGAAATCAATTTTAGTGGAATGAGTTTCAAACTACTCGATATAATTTGATGAAAATTTGATATGATTAATAGTATTAAGGACCTCTTAAATCACCGCACTCATATTTCAATTAGCTTATTCAGTTTACCAGGGGCGGACTGGGTTGTACATTTTAATGCTTACATTTTTAACACCCTGTATGATAAGGTGTTAAAAAAACAAATTTGGATACCTTGAACATTAAGCTAAAAAAAATAAACTGTTCAGTGTCGATAAAATGAATTGTTTCCAAGAAAAAATAATGAAAGAAGTAATTAATTGAAATTTATTCCCCTAAAATGAATTTCCAGTGGCGTCATTTAGGAGGTCGTATCTTCGTAGGGAGGGCCGCTAGGAAAAAAAACTATGGGAACTTGTCATCTTTATTTTTCATGTTCTATCTGAATCCGAGAGATTTTCCACTTTTTCAGGACACCCTGTATACACCATTGGTGCTTATTTTGTAAACAGAAAATTATCTGATTCAATAGTACATAATTTCATTTTGAATAATAATTTTTCATTAATTGAAAGTTGACTGAATTTGTTGAACACCTACCTTGCCGCGTGAATTGGGTTAGTTGGCACACCTGTAAAACCAAAATTTACACCAAAAACAAACCCATAGTACAATGAGGATTTCACATCAGCAAGATCTTTATTCGACTAAGTTTTTTCATCCTTATTTCTTCAATGAGTTCACACATATCGTTTCAAAGATTCTTTCCTCCAACTAAACTTTCAGAAACACCCTGTATATCAAAGATTTCCAAAAAACAATCACAAAATAGGTACACCCTTATCTGAACAAGCCAGAGGTAGTGGACAGGGCCTCTCATCAAGTCTCGACTCACACGGTTTTCCATTATTTTTCGGGTACACCCTGATACTCCTAGTTCGTTGTTGGACAGCAGAATCTCCACAGTTGAAGCTACAGGGTGACCATTGAGACCACTCGGACATTATACAATCTATGGGTTCGTCTACTGGTGATTTTGAAGGTTCTGGGGTTGATATATTTTCTACAGTGGTAGACCTGGTTGGGGGTTCCTCTGTTCTTTCAGGGTGGCATGAAATAGAGCATCGTTTTTTGCGCATCAGTTTTCTTGGACAGGGTTTTCCCCCGTTCATTTGATGTTGCTGTTGATAAAAATTGATTAATCGAAGGTACCTTAAGGGCTTTCCTATAAGAGGTGTTATTTTGATATTCAAAGAAGAATGCCATTTTTCAATATAAATGATCGGAAGTTTATTTCATTATAAAGAAGAAGCTATGCCGTTAATAGTGGAAAATGACATCAGGCAAATGACCACCACGACCACGCTTACAGAACCATAACCTTTTAATGAAATTTTTCATAACCAAATGGCAAAGTGGCTGCCCTATGTCCTCGATAGCCTCACGAATTCCATCTTTGAGGTCTTGAATCGACGCTGGGCTATTGGCGTAGACCTTCTCTTTCACGTGGCCCCAAAGGAAGAAGTCACAAGGTGTTAAATCACAAGATCTCGGTGGCCAATTGAGAGCACCTCTTCGAGAGATAACACGGTCCGGAAACTTTTCTCGCAAAAGATCAGTGGTTTCGTTGCTTGTGTAGCACGTAGCGCCGTTTTGTTGAAAGAAACGTTTTCCAGATCAATACTATCCAATTTCGGCCATAAAAAATCATTAATCATCTCTCGATAGCGCAATCCATTCACCGTAACTGTTGCTTCAACAATTGCACGAGTTTTATTCTTCACATCCCTTACTTGTCCCAACAGCTCGAATTTTTCCACCAATTTCTTTATGCAAAATACGTGTATGTAATGACGTTTGTTGAATGCCTAATTCCAAAGAATGACAAGGCAAGAAAAAAACCTGGGTTTTTTCAACAGTTTAGGCTACAGCAGCAATATTCTCGGCTATTCTTGAGCGACGTGCACGGGTTCTATTTTTCACATCACTAGCTTGTTCCAACAGCTCGAATTCTTCCACCCATTTCATTATAGCGGTTCGACGGGGTGCTTCACGACGACCCAAAAATGTTCGAGTTTTACGAACCGTCTCTGCCAAATTTCACCATTCTTATAGCGAATTTCAATAATTTCAATGCGTTCTTGAAGCGTGTATCGTTCCATTTTTATTAATGGCGTAGTTTCTACCTTCAAATGTCAAAAAATGACAGCTTCAAACGTGACATCTACTGAAATAGCGGGCTATTCAAAATAACACCTCTTATTGGACAACCCTTTATTACTTGGTTAGGTAAAAGAGAATGAACAAATTTGCTATCGAAGTGAGCACGCTTTGTTACTATGTCCTTACGCCACCTAAGGGCACGGGACTGCTTATTCTTGACCTGCAGCAGCATACACTAAAACGGACCAAAATTTTCGAACCGAAGCTGATATGGACCAGTACGCCCAGACTACCTTTAGACTACATTAAAATGGAGCGGATTTTGAACCAATCAGAGAGCAGTAGGATTTTCAAATTTGACAGACGAAATTGTTTACATTTTCGACAGATGTCAGCTTGACTTTTGAAAACATTACGGTTTTTACCTATTTTAAACGTTATTTAGAGCTTGAATAATGGGATTCTCAATTAAAACTCAAGAAAGAGGAGATTGTTGTACGCATTTCCGTTAGATGAAATTATTTCATTTTCGATGTTGATATGAAAATGGGCAATGACTTTGCTACTTAGAGGTAAACTTTATCCCTAATTTTCATTATTGAGAATTCCTTTGACTATTGATGTTATTTCAGGTTTCATCTTATTCAGCAAGCCAGGGAAAATGTGCCATCAATTAAGAGCCTGAACAATGACTCTCAAGATGAAAAGAACATGCACACGAATAAATTGATATTTTCTAACGGTCTACATAACATAGACTTCATTCAGCATCTATTATTATAATCGTTTTAATTTTATCTTGCATTTTTCAGTTAGTTTAAAAAAATCAAGATCAAATGAAGTTTCTCTACGACAGAACTACTTATTATACCAGAAAAATATTATGCCATGAATTGTGATCCATATTTCCTCCTGTTTTATTATGATTCCAACAATAATTACTAGTTTTGTCCTATATCAGTTAACCCTGTTTTATATTCTATTTGTTTCAGTGAAGTCCTTCAGCATTTGTGCAATAGTACCTTTGATCATATTCAGGAAATTTTTTACTAATTAAACACATATTGTTCTTCCCAACATTAATATTTTCAATAGTCGAGAGCACTAAAAGATTATACCATACAAAGAATTATTGTTTACAATTGAATTATACAAAAATCAAGTCTGACTAATGAAAGCATGGTTAGTATAGAACTGAAGTTTCATGTTAAACGCAAACTCAAAATCAGGTTTAAACAATTTACACTTTTCTGAAACAATTATGCTCAACTTATTCGCTGTGGGTTGAAATGAAAATATTGTTATCGATTTCAATCCTCTTTCCAAAAAGAACATCAAAATATCTGGTACCTGTTCATCAAGATCCCAGGCCAAAATTAATAAAAGCATTGATCAGGCACTAAAGGTAATCATTCATCAAATCTTTCAATATGAATAATTGATTTCCAATATTCCTGTTCAGTTGTGAGAGTGCACATAATTGAAATACCTACATTATAAGTAAAGGACAAGAAAGTGAATTTGAAAAGTGATACGGTTCTTTCTTTTTGAATAAATATTAGATAGTGGTTCAAATAATGTGTTTATTCTTTGTTTAGATACATCAGTTTTCTCGTTCATTCACTTCAATTAAGCCTGATAGAAATTTTATGCAGTAACACCCTTCAATCGTTCACTTATTTATGAAAATAGAACTTTATGTGCTTAATTACATTCGTAGTCTCTGCTAACATTATACCCAATTCAGTAAAAATTAACCACAAACAAATCCATCATCGAAACTTATTCATTTATCTTGTAAGATCAGCACATGATTAGATATCACAAGTTAACTACTAACTAAATACTTGTATTCTGGGCAAAGAGTAAGAATCAAGTTAATTCAATTTACACTAGATTATACTTTTATACACATACTGAAAAAAAACTTGACATATCAAATGCTTCTTATAATAACACAACGATTTATTCACATCCAACTTGAATAATGATAAGATTGACCGAGTCAAATGACCATTGACCGAAGTTCTTCAGCCCTCATCGAACTATTTTCTCTATTTGTGAATCATGTAGATATAAGTCCATCAATTGAATTTTGTCTTGATACATTGATTTCTCTCCTTCTTTATTGATAATTGGAATATGAGAATACATTTTCAAACCAATTTGATGGCTCAAACAAGTTTCAAAGTACATCATTCTATTATATTTTATTCGTATTGATGGTACATTTTTCCTGGCATACTGGACAAATAGATGAAATCTGAAAATCAAATGAATACTTGAAAATATTATCAATAATGGATATTAGGGATAAAGTTACCTTTTAACAGTAAAGTCATTATTGCCCAATTTCATTATTTCATACCATCATCGAAAATGAAATAATTCCAGCTAACACAAATGCGTACAACAATCTCCTCTTACTTGAGTTATAATTGAGAATCCCATAAATTCAAGCTCCAAAATCAAATAACGTTTAAAATAAGTAAAATCCGGAATGTTGTCAAATGTCAAGATGACATCTGACGAAAATGTAAACAGATTTCGTCTGTCAAATTTAAAATCCCTACTGCTCTCTGATTGGTTCAAAATCCGCTCCTTTTAATGTAGTCTCTTGAAAGGAGCGGATTTTGACAGACTGTTTACATTTCGTCGGTCATTCAGATGTCAGATAGACATTTGGACACGGGTTTTCGCTTATTTTAGTTATTTGTAGCTTGAAATTATGGGATTTTCAATTAAAACTCAAGTAAGAGGAGATTGTTGTACCCATTTGTCGTAGTTCGAACTATATCGCTTTCGATTATGGTATGAATATATTGAAAATGGGCAAAGATGACTTTTGGAAGGTAACTTTATCCCTAATATCAATTATTGATTATTTTTTCAAGTGTTGATTTCATTTCCAGATTTCATCTTTATTGTCCAGTATTCCAGGAAAAATGTGCAATCAATACAAATTTAAAATAATGGAATGATGTACTTTGGAAACTTTCTTGAGCTATCAAATTGGTTCGAAAAATGTATACTTTTATTCCAATTGCCTATAAAGAGTGTGAGAAATCCATGTATCAAGACAAAACTTAATTGAGGGACCTACATCTACATGATTCACAAATAGAGAAAATAGTTCGATGAGGGCTGAAGAACTTCGGTGTATGGTAATTCGACTCGGTCAATAGTTTTCATCATTCAAGTTTGGTGAGAATTGATCGTTGTGTTATTATAAGAAGCCGTTAAGCATTTGATATGTCTAGTTATTTTTCAGTATGTGTAAAAGAATAATATAGTGGAAATTGAATTAACTTGATTTTTACTTTGTCCAGAATAAAGAGTACCTACTTAACTTGTGACATCTAATCACATGCTGATCTTACAAGATATAAATGAATAAGTTGTGACGATGGATTTGTTTCTAGTTTATTTTTACTGAATTGGGTATAATGTCAGCACTTAGGTTGTGTCTTTAGATGACTGGAGAGTATGAATGTGAATAAAGCACTTAAGTTTTATTTTCATAGGTTAAGTGAACGATTGCAGATTACGATTGAAAGTGTACTGCATACAATTTCTATGGGGCGTATAATAGAAATGAATGAACGATAAACTGATGTATGAAACGAAAAAAACATTTGAACCACTACCTAATAATTTATTTTAAAGAAAGAACAGTATCACTTTCTTGTCCTTTATGTGCACTCTCACAATGAACAGGAATATTCGACTCAATTGTTCATATTGATTTTGACCTGGGATCTTAATGAACAGGTACCAGATATTTTGATATTCTTTTCGGAAATCACTTATCACTTTCTTGTCCTTTATGTGCACTCTCACAACTGAACAGGAATATTCGGAATCAATTGTTCATATTGATTTTGGCCTGGGATCTTAATGAACAGGTACCAGATATTTTGATATTCTTTTCGGAAAGTGGATCGAAGTCAATAACAATATTTTCATTTTAACCCACAACAAATAAGTTGAGCATGATTGTCTCAGAAAAGTGTAAATTCTATAATCTGATTTAGGTCTGCGTTCACATGGAACTTGGGTACTAACCATGCTTTGATTAATCAAAGTTGATTTTTTATAATTCATTTCAAACAATAATTTTTTTCATGGTTTAATCTTTCAGTGTCCTCAATTGTTGAAAATATAATGTTGGCAAGTACAATGGTTACGATCAAAGGTACGCTGAAGGACTTCACTGAATCAAATAGAAAAAAAACATGGTAAACTGATGTAGGACAAAACTAGTACTTATTATTGGAATCAGTAACAGCAGGATGAAATATAGATCAAAATTCATGGCATAATATTTTTCTGTTTATGATAAAGTAGTTCTGTAGCAGAGCAACTTCGCTTCATCTACCTTTTTTAATAACAAACTGAAAAATGCAAGTTAAAATTAAATCAGTTGTAATAATAGATGCTGAATTAAGTCTTCGTTATGAAGACAGATAGAAAACTATCAATTGATTCGTTTGCATGTTTGTTTCTTTTGACAGTCATTACTCAGGCTCTTTCTTGATGGCACATTTTCCCTGGTTTGCTGGATAAGATTTAAACCTGAAATAATATCAGTACTCGAAGAGATTCTCAATAATGCAAATTAGGGAAAAGTTACCTTTAAGTAGCAAAGAACCATTGCCCATTT
>JACDNR010000187.1:42500-47929 GCA_013421045.1 Propylea japonica | reverse complement strand
CCCGAAAACATAAGAAAAATTAAAAATTTTCCCACGAACCGCTATGCCCCATGCCTCGCAGTGCATCTCAAAAAAAGACCGACCGCTCAAGATACAGGAAGCAACTCTACGCCACACTCGATCAGAACAGTCGGGGTTCTCGCAAAGCATCGAACTTTCCATATTTCCGAAAAACACGAATTTCGGTCTAAATTCTTGATGGAACACCCTGTATAATGATAAAATTTCAACATTATATCATTACAAACCCGAAACATAAGAAAAATTAAAAATTTTCCCACGAAACCGCTATGCCCCATGCCTCGCAGTGCATCTCAAAAAAAGACGACGCTCAAGATACAGGAAGGAAGCAACCTCTACGCCACACTCGATCAGAACAGTCGGGGTTTCTCGCAAAGCATCGAACTTTCCATATTTCCAAAACACGAATTTCGGTCTAAATTCTTGATGGAACACCCTGTATAATGATAAAATTTCAACATTATATCATTACAAACCCCGAAACATAGAAAAATAAAAATTTTCCCACGAACCGCTATGCCCCATGCCTCGCAGTGCATCTCAAAAAAAGACCGACCGCTCAAGATACGGAAGCAACCTCTACGCCACACTCGATCAGAACAGTCGGGGTTTCTCGCAAAGCATCGAACTTTCCATATTTCCGAAAAAACACGAATTTCGGTCTAAATTCTTGATGGAACACCCTGTATAATGATAAAATTTCAACATTATATCATTACAAACCCCGAAACATAAGAAAAATAAAAAATTTTTCCACGAACCGCTATGCCCCATGCCTCGCAGTGCATCTCAAAAAAGACCGACCGCTCAAGATACAGGAAGCAACCTCTACGCCACACTCGATCAGAACAGTCGGGGTTTCTCGCAAAGCATCGAACTTTCCATATTTCCGAAAAAACCACGAATTCGGTCTAAATCTTGATGGAAACACCTTGTATAATGATAAAATTTCAACACATTATATCATTACAAAACCCCGAAACAATAAGAAAAATTAAAAATTTTCCCACGAACCGCTATGCCCCATGCTCGCAGTGCATCTCAAAAAAAGACCGACCGCTCAAGATACAGGAAGCAACCTCTACGCCACACTCGATCAGAACAGTCGGGGTTTCTCGCAAAGCATCGAACTTCCATATTTCCGAAAAACACGAATTCGGTCTAAATTCTTGATGGAACACCCTGTATAATGATAAAATTTCAACATTATATCATTACAAACCCCGAAACATAAGAAAATTAAAATTTTTCCCACGAACGCGCTATGCCCCATGCCTCGCAGTGCATCTCAAAAAAAGACCGACCGCTCAAGATACAGGAAGCAACCTCTACGCCACACTCGATCAGAACAGTCGGGTTTCTCGCAAAGCATCGAACTTTCCATATTTCCGAAAAAACACGAATTTCGGTCTAAATTCTTGATGGAACACCCTGTATAATGATAAATTTCAACATTATATCATTACAAACCCCGAAACATAAGAAAATTAAAAAATTTTTCCCACGAACCGCTATGCCCATGCCTCGCAGTGCATCTCAAAAAAAGACCGACCGCTCAAGATACAGGAAGCAACCTCTACGCCACACTCGATCAGAACAGTCGGGGTTTCTCGCAAAGCATCGAACTTTCCATATTCCGAAAAAAACAACGAATTTCGGTCTAAATTCTTGATGGAACACCCTGTATATGATAAAAATTTCAAACATTATATCATTACAAACCCCGAAACATAAGAAAAATTAAAAATTTTCCCACGAACCGCTATGCCCCATGCCTCGCAGTGCATCTCAAAAAAAGACCGACCGCTCAAGATACAGGAAGCAACCTCTACGCCACACTCGATCAGAACAGTCGGGGTTTCTCGCAAAGCATCGAACTTTCCATATTTCCGAAAAACACGAATTTCGGTCTAAATTCTTGATGGAACACCCTGTATAATGATAAAATTTCAACATTATATCATTACAAACCCCGAAACATAAGAAAAATTAAAATTTTTCCCACGAACCGCTATGCCCCATGCCTCGCAGTGCATCTCAAAAAAAAGACCGACCGCTCAAGATACAGGAAGCAACCTCTACGCCACACTCGATCAGAACAGTCGGGGTTTCTCGCAAAGCATCGAACTTTCCATATTTCCGAAAAAAACACGAATTTCGGTCTAAATTCTTGATGGAACACCCTGTATAATGATAAAATTTCAACATTATATCATTACAAACCCCGAAACATAAGAAAAATTAAAAATTTTTCCCACGAACCGCTATGCCCCATGCCTCGCAGTGCATCTCAAAAAAAGACCGACCGCTCAAGATACAGGAAGCAACCTCTACGCCACACTCGATCAGAACAGTCGGGGTTTCTCGCAAAGCATCGAACTTTCCATATTTCCGAAAAACACGAATTTCGGTCTAAATTCTTGATGGAACACCCTGTATAATGATAAATTTCAACATTATATCATTACAAACCCCGAAACATAAGAAAAATTAAAAATTTTTCCCACGAACCGCTATGCCCCATGCCTCGCAGTGCATCTCAAAAAAAGACCGACCGCTCAAGATACAGGAAGCAACCTCTACGCCACACTCGATCAGAACAGTCGGGGTTTCTCGCAAAGCATCGAACTTTCCATATTTCCGAAAAAAAACACGAATTTCGGTCTAAATTCTTGATGGAACACCCTGTATAATGATAAAATTTCAACATTATATCATTACAAACCCCGAAAAATAAGAAAAATTAAAAAATTTTCCCACGAACCGCTATGCCCCATGCCTCGCAGTGCATCTCAAAAAAAGACCGACCGCTCAAGATACAGGAAGCAACCTCTACGCCACACTCGATCAGAAACAGTCGGGGTTTCTCGCAAAGCATCGAACTTTCCATATTTCCGAAAAAACACGAATTTCGGTCTAATTCTTGATGGAACACCCTGTATAATGATAAAATTTCAACATTATATCATTACAAACCCCGAAACATAAGAAAAATTAAAAAATTTTTCCCACGAACCGCTATGCCCCATGCCTCGCAGTGCATCTCAAAACGAGCGCTCAAAAAGACCGACCGCTCAAGATACAGGAAGCAACCTCTACGCCACACTCGATCAGAACAGTCGGGGTTTCTCGCAAAGCATCGAACTTTCCATATTTCCGAAAAAAACGAATTTCGGTCTAAATTCTTGATGGAACACCCTGTATAATGATAAAATTTCAACATTATATCATTACAAACCCCGAAACATAAGAAAAATGAAAAATTTTTCCCACGAACCGCTATGCCCCATGCCTCGCAGTGCATCTCAAAAAAAGACCGACCGCTCAAGATACAGGAAGCAACCTCTACGCCACACTCGATCAGAACAGTCGGGGTTTCTCGCAAAGCATCGAACTTTCCATATTTCCGAAAAAACACGATTTCGGTCTAAATTCTTGATGGAACACCCTGTATAATGATAAAATTTCAACATTATATCATTACAAACCCCGAAACATAAGAAAAATTAAAAATTTTTCCCACGAACCGCTATGCCCCATGCCTCGCAGTGCATCTCAAAAAAAGACCGACCGCTCAAGATACAGGAAGCAACCTCTACGCCACACTCGATCAGAACAGTCGGGGTTTCTCGCAAAGCATCGAACTTTCCATATTCCGAAAAAACACGAATTTCGGTCTAAATTCTTGATGGAACACCCTGTATAATGATAAAATTTCAACATTATATCATTACAAACCCCGAAACATAAGAAAAATTAAAAATTTTTCCCACGAACCGCTATGCCCCATGCCTCGCAGTGCATCTCAAAAAAAGACCGACCGCTCAAGATACAGGAGGCAGCAACCTCTACGCCACACTCGATCAGAACAGTCGGGGTTTCTCGCAAAGCATCGAACTTTCCATATTTCCGAAAAAACACGAATTTCGGTCTAAATTCTTGATGGAAACACCCTGTATAATGATAAAATTTCAACATTATATCATTACAAACCCCGAAAATAATAAGAAAAATTAAAAATTTTTCCCACGAACCGCTATGCCCCATGCCTCGCAGTGCATCTCAAAAAAAAGACCGACCGCTCAAGATACAGGAAGCAACCTCTACGCCACACTCGATCAGAACAGTCGGGGTTTCTCGCAAAGCATCGAACTTTCCATATTTCCGAAAAAACACGAATTTCGGTCTAAATTCTTGATGGAACACCCTGTATAATGATAAAATTTCAACATTATATCATTACAAACCCCGAAAACATAAGAAAAATTAAAAATTTTCCCACGAACCGCTATGCCCCATGCCTCGCAGTGCATCTCAAAAAAAGACCGACCGCTCAAGATACAGGAAGCAACCTCTACGCCACACTCGATCAGAACAGTCGGGGTTTTCTCGCAAAGCATCGAACTTTCCATATTTCCGAAAAACACGAATTTCGGTCTAAATTCTTGATGGAACACCCTGTATAATGATAAAATTTCAACATTATATCATTACAAACCCCGAAACATAAGAAAAATTAAAAATTTTTCCACGAACCGCTATGCCCATGCCTCGCAGTGCATCTCAAAAAAAGACCGACCGCTCAAGATACAGGAAGCAACCTCTACGCCACACTCGATCAGAACAGTCGGGGTTTCTCGCAAAGCATCGAACTTTCCATATTTCCGAAAAAAACGAATTTCGGTCTAAATTCTTGATGGAACACCCTGTATAATGATAAAATTTCAACATTATATCATTACAAACCCCGAAACATAAGAAAAATTACAAACCCCAAACATAAGAAAAATAAAAAATTTTCCCACGAACCGCTATGCCCCATGCCTCGCAGTGCATCTCAAAAAAAGACCGACCGCTCAAGATACAGGAAGCAAACCTCTACGCCCACACTCGATCAGAACAGTCGGGGTTTTCTCGCAAAGCTCGAACTTTCCATATTCCGAAAAACAACGAATTTCGGTCTAAATTCTTGATGGAACACCCTGTATAATGATAAAATTTCAACATTATATCATTACAAAACCCGAAACATAAGAAAAATGAAAAATTTTTCCCACGAACCGCTATGCCCCATGCCTCGCAGTGCATCTCAAAAAAAGACCGACCGCTCAAGATACAGGAAGCAACCTCTACGCCACACTCGATCAGAACAGTCGGGGTTCTCGCAAAGCATCGAACTTTCCATATTTCCGAAAAACACGAATTTCGGTCTAAATTCTTGATGGAAAACCCTGTATAATGATAAAATTTCAAACATTATATCATTACAAACCCGAAACATAAGAAAAATTAAAAATTTTTCCCACGAACCGCTATGCCCCATGCCTCGCAGTGCATCTCAAAAAAAGACCGACCCGCTCAAGATACAGGAAGCAACCTCTACGCCACACTCGATCAGAACAGTCGGG
>JACDNR010000187.1:35000-37500 GCA_013421045.1 Propylea japonica | reverse complement strand
TAGTCTGCTCGACAGACAGGGCTCGCCTGTCGCGACCGACGATCGGAATGCCGTCCTTAACTTTTTGTGGGATCGGCGCCTTTCGTCATTAGCGTCGCGACAACAGTGTCCGATCGACAGGAACTTGCTCAGATTGCCGTAGGCGCTTCCTCGATATTACGTATCGCAGGATCATGCGTTCGGGCTCTCTAACGAGCGAGTTCGCCGAGTAATGTATCTATCAAGACAGATATATCGGCGCGTTTCTCGTCCATCTAGTAACTCCTGGTGAACTGCGACGATCTTGGTGGCGGTATTGGTGAAGCGACTATCCTATCGTACTAGCTACGAGGTGGAGAAAGCGATGAACCGTCCGCGCCAGATAGGTCGCTGGTGTTGATCTCGGAGTGAGATGAAACGATTTGACGCGTTTCGGGTTACCTAGCAGAACTGCCAGGGATCTCGGTACGGTGAAAGTCCGCATCCTGTGCGCGACCCATGCACCGTCCTTGTGAACTGTGTAGGGTTCAGAGCGAAATGGTGAAGGTTTTATTACCGAAGCACCGTTTGCCAGCAATCAATCCGGTTCTTTCCCGGCATTGGTGAAGGTACGACGTTTGCGTCGTATCGATGAACCGTCCGGGGTGCAGGTGTTAAAGATTTCGCCCGAAGTCGATCTGTCGTGTTCGTCTGAACCGTTACTTTGTGACGTCGTGATGTCCCGTTTCTTTTACGAAACGACGATATCCTTCGGACGATATGTTAGATCATTTCTTGGACGAAGGCGCCGACGTTTTACGTGGGAACCTAACACATTAGACTCTTTTGTTTTGATGAGGATCAGACACGAGACGTCATATGTCTTCGTCCGAAAGTAACACTACGTCAATTAACTTTAAAAATACGCTTACGATGAAGGATTGTAAATCTCGCTTATCTCTACGACTCTCAGTCGTGGGTATGTGGAAGCGGATTAGGCGTCCGTCGTAGCGTCAGTCTTCAAGTGTACCGTAACCTCTCGTTTTAACGAGAGCATCGGAGATGCGAAGGCGAAACCAAAAGATTACCCTGAACGGTGGATCACTTGGCTCGTGGGTCGATGAAGAACGCAGCTAATTGCGCGTCAACATGCGAACTGCAGGACACATGAACATCGACATTTCGAACGCACATTGCGGTCCTCGGACACTGTCCTCGGACCACTCCTGACTGAGGGTCGGTTCCAATTTAAAGACTGCCCGGCCATGTGTGCTTACTGCCGAAAACGGACTTGCTCGACGTTTGCGATGCGATTGGATCTGTTAAAGATCGAGATCGCGAGCTGACGATCGTACAGCTGGTCTGTGAGAAGTAGGTGGTGAGCGCTTTTATGGCTATATGGGCGAGTTGGACGGTTGACGCGTAGCTAAACGTCTAGCGACGTTTTACGCGCCGTCTTGAATTGCGAAAGCACATCTTACGATGCGCGGTATCGCACACGTTCCGCTTCCTCGACTGAAGGTACGCGATCGTCGTGTCCGAGTAATCTTGAACGACGTCAGATCGCTACGTACTCGAGTCGCAGGTCGTGCGGATAGTGCGTTCATAAGCGTATCTCCGAGACGAAGTCCTAGAGCGGTTTTCCGTATCGGTGGACCTATCTCGATGAATTCGAACTTACGACCTCAGGACAGGTGAGACTACCCGCTGAATTTAAGCATATCATTAAGCGGAGGAAAAGAAACTAACTAGGATTCCCTTAGTAGCGGCGAGCGAACAGGGATGAGCCCAGCACTGAATCCCGCGATCGTAACCGGTCGCCGGGAGATGTGGTGTTAGGAAGGATCCGTTATCTCGCATGTTCGCGGCGCGTTCAAGTCCATCTTGAATGGGGCCATCGCCCATAGAGGGTGCCAGGCCCGTAGCGACCGCTGCGTCTTGCGAGAGGGTCTCTTCTGAGAGTCGGGTTGCTTGAGAGTGCAGCCCTAAGTGGGTGGTAAACTCCATCTAAGGCTAAATATAACCACGAGACCGATAGCGAACAAGTACCGTGAGGGAAAGTTGAAAAGAACTTTGAAGAGAGAGTTCAAGAGTACGTGAAACCGTTCAGGGGTAAACCTGAGAAACCCGAAAGGTCGAATGGGGAGATTCATTCGCTTAAGATGTCGGGGCGTTTCGACAGGGAAGCGGGGACTTCGTGTCCGCTGCGCCCTTCGGCTCGTCGTCGGCTCCGGAAGCGTGCACTTCTCCCCTAGTAGGTCGTCGCGATCCGTTGGGTGTCGTTCTACGGCCCGCAGTGTAGACCTAGAGCGCGGAGCAATCCGATGCTCTTGGACACGCGGTAACCGAACGACTCGCTCGACGGTTAATTGATGGCGGGAGGCCGCGATTTAGTTCGCGTCCGGCCCGCGGCAAGTATGCGTTTCGTGATGGCGATCGGACCTAGTGCCGATTCCGTCCGTGCGCGACTGTTCGCCGCGGTGTTCTCGGACAGACCTCTTGTAACGCCGATCAGCGACGCTATTGCTTTGGGTACTTTCAG
>JACDNR010000187.1:10000-30000 GCA_013421045.1 Propylea japonica | reverse complement strand
CAGGCAGTTCATGCATGGCCCTGGGGCCAATTTACCGAACTTAACACGTTTTTGTATACGAAATTTTTTTTTGAAGGTATTGAGATGCTAGATCTAAAATCGGAAATTCGAAATATGCGGCCCCGTGGGTAAAATTTGATTTTCTATTGCGGCAGTCAATATGTTAAGGAGAACAGAATTCGTTAAAAAATAAGAAAGTGAAATATACGCAAAGTTGCAAATATCGAATATAAAAGTTATATCCAGAGAACGTAGCGTTTTCATTATCTCAAGAACTAGAGAAAATTATTTTTTGATCTCATACATCTATAATTTTACGATGGAACTATTAGTTCGATAGACTAAAATCCTTAAAGAAATCTATGGAAGAAAACGAAAGTTTCTCAACTAGAGACCTTTCAACCAAATCTTATTCAGAGTTCTATAACACAACTACCTAGAAGGAATCTGTAAGAGTAGAGGTCATTTTCAACAACTGGCCGGTAGATGGACAAAACCTTCTAAAAAAGTTATAATATGAACTGCAACTCCTATATTTTTAATCGTATTTGCCAAGTTATAAGGTAAAGAAGGACGAGTCTATCAATTCGTAAGCCTTTTGTTTTAACTTATCTTAGAATATTAACGCTGAAATCTGGGTCAATTGCGATTATAATACACATCTGAGAAGCTTCCTTATTGATTATATAATTAAAAATATTTTATTTTGATATTCAATTGAACGTATACCTACATAAATATTAGTGATAATTCATTTGTGCATAAATTAATTTTTATCAAAATATATGAAAAATCATTTATATGAATGTTGTTGAATTAATAAATTTGTCATTACAGATTTTATTAAATCCAAGAATATATCGATTTCAATATATAAATTGATTTATCATAACTTCAACGAAATTCAAATAATCGAATTTTTCAAACTAAATTCATCTATATTAATCAATTACCTAATTACAGGAAATATTTCTATATTTCATTGATAAGGGGAGGTTTTCCCTCCACTGAATGTAATATTTGAATATACAATAAAAACTATTGAATACTTTTCAAAGTAAATAAAATATTGATCTCAATGAAAATTCATTTCATTAATAACAAGAGAACTATGAGAACTCAAATATTTCTAAGAAAAGGCTATAATAGCCTTATATCTCGGCAACCACACAACCTATGGATGAGTGGTATGTCGAAAAATTCTGGAAAAAATTACCGAAAAAGAAATAACCACTTTAGATCACGATCATGTGAACAGAGTATGAATTACGTTAAAAATTATATAGACGTACGCCCATCCAACTATCAGCCCTGCCGATCACAGCTTAATAAAAAAATTTCTAAGTACTGTATATTACATTCCATTAAGGTAACTAGAGAAATATTTTTTGATCTCATACATCTATAATTTTACGATGGAACTATTAGTTCGATAGACTAAAATCCTTAAAGAAATCTATGGAAGAAAACGAAAGTTTCTCAACTAGAGACCTTTCAACCAAATCTTATTCAGAGTTCTATAACACAACTACCTAGAAGGAATCTGTAAGAGTAGAGGTCATTTTCAACAACTGGCCGGTAGATGGACAAAACCTTCTAAAAAAGTTATAATATGAACTGCAACTCCTATATTTTTAATCGTATTTGCCAAGTTATAAGGTAAAGAAGGACGAGTCTATCAATTCGTAAGCCTTTTGTTTTAACTTATCTTAGAATATTAACGCTGAAATCTGGGTCAATTGCGATTATAATACACATCTGAGAAGCTTCCTTATTGATTATATAATTAAAAATATTTTATTTTGATATTCAATTGAACGTATACCTACATAAATATTAGTGATAATTCATTTGTGCATAAATTAATTTTTATCAAAATATATGAAAAATCATTTATATGAATGTTGTTGAATTAATAAATTTGTCATTACAGATTTTATTAAATCCAAGAATATATCGATTTCAATATATAAATTGATTTATCATAACTTCAACGAAATTCAAATAATCGAATTTTTCAAACTAAATTCATCTATATTAATCAATTACCTAATTACAGGAAATATTTCTATATTTCATTGATAAGGGGAGGTTTTCCCTCCACTGAATGTAATATTTGAATATACAATAAAAACTATTGAATACTTTTCAAAGTAAATAAAATATTGATCTCAATGAAAATTCATTTCATTAATAACAAGAGAACTATGAGAACTCAAATATTTCTAAGAAAAGGCTATAATAGCCTTATATCTCGGCAACCACACAACCTATGGATGAGTGGTATGTCGAAAAATTCTGGAAAAAATTACCGAAAAAGAAATAACCACTTTAGATCACGATCATGTGAACAGAGTATGAATTACGTTAAAAATTATATAGACGTACGCCCATCCAACTATCAGCCCTGCCGATCACAGCTTAATAAAAAAATTTCTAAGTACTGTATATTACATTCCATTAAGGTAACTAGAGAAAATTATTTTTTGATCTCATACATCTATAATTTTACGATGGAACTATTAGTTCGATAGACTAAAATCCTTAAAGAAATCTATGGAAGAAAACGAAAGTTTCTCAACTAGAGACCTTTCAACCAAATCTTATTCAGAGTTCTATAACACAACTACCTAGAAGGAATCTGTAAGAGTAGAGGTCATTTTCAACAACTGGCCGGTAGATGGACAAAACCTTCTAAAAAAGTTATAATATGAACTGCAACTCCATATTTTTAATCGTATTTGCCAAGTTATAAGGTAAAGGACGAGTCTATCAATTCGTAAGCCTTTTGTTTTAACTTATCTTAGAATATTAACGCTGAAATCTGGGTCAATTGCGATTATAATACACATCTGAGAAGCTTCCTTATTGATTATATAATTAAAAATATTTTATTTTGATATTCAATTGAACGTATACCTACATAAATATTAGTGATAATTCATTTGTGCATAAATTAATTTTTATCAAAATATATGAAAAATCATTTATATGAATGTTGTTGAATTAATAAATTTGTCATTACAGATTTTATTAAATCCAAGAATATATCGATTTCAATATATAAATTGATTTATCATAACTTCAACGAAATTCAAATAATCGAATTTTTCAAACTAAATTCATCTATATTAATCAATTACCTAATTACAGGAAATATTTCTATATTTCACTGATAAGGGGAGGTTTTCCCTCCACTGAATGTAATATTGAATATACAATAAAAACTATTGAATACTTTTCAAAGTAAATAAAATATTGATCTCAATGAAAATTCATTTCATTAATAACAAGAGAACTATGAGAACTCAAATATTTCTAAGAAAAGGCTATAATAGCCTTATATCTCGGCAACCACACAACCTATGGATGAGTGGTATGTCGAAAAATTCTGGAAAAAATTACCGAAAAAGAAATAACCACTTTAGATCACGATCATGTGAACAGAGTATGAATTACGTTAAAAATTATATAGACGTACGCCCATCCAACTATCAGCCCTGCCGATCACAGCTTAATAAAAAAATTTCTAAGTACTGTATATTACATTCCATTAAGGTAACTAGAGAAAATTATTTTTTGATCTCATACATCTATAATTTTACGATGGAACTATTAGTTCGATAGACTAAAATCCTTAAAGAAATCTATGGAAGAAAACGAAAGTTTCTCAACTAGAGACCTTTCAACCAAATCTCATTCAGAGTTCTATAACACAACTACCTAGAAGGAATCTGTAAGAGTAGAGGTCATTTTCAACAACTGGCCGGTAGATGGACAAAACCTTCTAAAAAAGTTATAATATGAACTGCAACTCCTATATTTTTAATCGTATTTGCCAAGTTATAAGGTAAAGAAGGACGAGTCTATTAATTCGTAAGCCTTTTGTTTTAACTTATCTTAGAATATTAACGCTGAAATCTGGGTCAATTGTGATTATAATACACATCTGAGAAGCTTCCTTATTGATTATATAATTAAAAATATTTTATTTTGATATTCAATTGAACGTATACCTACATAAATATTAGTGATAATTCATTTGTGCATAAATTAATTTTTATCAAAATATATGAAAAATCATTTATATGAATGTTGTTGAATTAATAAATTTGTCATTACAGATTTTATTAAATCCAAGAATATATCGATTTCAATATATAAATTGATTTATCATAACTTCAACGAAATTCAAATAATCGAATTTTTCAAACTAAATTCATCTATATTAATCAATTACCTAATTACAGGAAATATTTCTATATTTCATTGATAAGGGGAGGTTTTCCCTCCACTGAATGTAATATTTGAATATACAATAAAAACTATTGAATACTTTTCAAAGTAAATAAAATATTGATCTCAATGAAAATTCATTTCATTAATAACAAGAGAACTATGAGAACTCAAATATTTCTAAGAAAAGGCTATAAAAGCCTTATATCTCGGCAACCACACAACCTATGGATGAGTGGTATGTCGAAAAATTCTGGAAAAATTACCGAAAAAGAAATAACCACTTTAGATCACGATCATGTGAACAGAGTATGAATTACGTTAAAAATTATATAGACGTACGCCCATCCAACTATCAGCCCTGCCGATCACAGCTTAATAAAAAAATTTCTAAGTACTGTATATTACATTCCATTAAGGTAACTAGAGAAAATTATTTTTTGATCTCATACATCTATAATTTTACGATGGAACTATTAGTTCGATAGACTAAAATCCTTAAAGAAATCTATGGAAGAAAACGAAAGTTTCTCAACTAGAGACCTTTCAACCAAATCTTATTCAGAGTTCTATAACACAACTACCTAGAAGGAATCTGTAAGAGTAGAGGTCATTTTCAACAACTGGCCGGTAGATGGACAAAACCTTCTAAAAAAGTTATAATATGAACTGCAACTCCTATATTTTTAATCGTATTTGCCAAGTTATAAGGTAAAGAAGGACGAGTCTATCAATTCGTAAGCCTTTTGTTTTAACTTATCTTAGAATATTAACGCTGAAATCTGGGTCAATTGCGATTATAATACACATCTGAGAAGCTTCCTTATTGATTATATAATTAAAAATATTTTATTTTGATATTCAATTGAACGTATACCTACATAAATATTTGTGATAATTCATTTGTGCATAAATTAATTTTTATCAAAATATATGAAAAATCATTATATGAATGTTGTTGAATTAATAAATTTGTCATTACAGATTTTATTAAATCCAAGAATATATCGATTTCAATATATAAATTGATTTATCATAACTTCAACGAAATTCAAATAATCGAATTTTCAAACTAAATTCATCTATATTAATCAATTACCTAATTACAGGAATATTTCTATATTTCATTGATAAGGGGAGGTTTTCCCTCCACTGAATGTAATATTTGAATATACAATAAAAACTATTGAATACTTTTCAAAGTAAATAAAATATTGATCTCAATGAAAATTCATTTCATTAATAACAAGAGAACTATGAGAACTCAAATATTTCTAAGAAAAGGCTATAATAGCCTTATATCTCGGCAACCACACAACCTATGGATGAGTGGTATGTCGAAAAATTCTGGAAAAAATTACCGAAAAAGAAATAACCACTTTAGATCACGATCATGTGAACAGAGTATGAATTACGTTAAAAAATATATAAGACGTACGCCATCCAACTATCAGCCCTGCCGATCACAGCTTAATAAAAAAATTTCTAAGTACTGTATATTACATTCCATTAAGGTAACTAGAGAAAATTATTTTTTGATCTCATACATCTATAATTTTACGATGGAACTATTAGTTCGATAGACTAAAATCCTTAAAGAAATCTATGGAAGAAAACGAAAGTTTCTCAACTAGAGACCTTTCAACCAAATCTTATTCAGAGTTCTATAACACAACTACCTAGAAGGAATCTGTAAGAGTAGAGGTCATTTTCAACAACTGGCCGGTAGATGGACAAAACCTTCTAAAAAAGTTATAATATGAACTGCAACTCCTATATTTTTAATCGTATTTGCCAAGTTATAAGGTAAAGAAGGACGAGTCTATCAATTCGTAAGCCTTTTGTTTTAACTTATCTTAGAATATTAACGCTGAAATCTGGGTCAATTGCGATTATAATACACATCTGAGAAGCTTCCTTATTGATTATATAATTAAAAATATTTTATTTTGATATTCAATTGAACGTATACCTACATAAATATTAGTGATAATTATTTGTGCATAAATTAATTTTTATCAAAATATATGAAAAATCATTTATATGAATGTTGTTGAATTAATAAATTTGTCATTACAGATTTTATTAAATCCAAGAATATATCGATTTCAATATATAAATTGATTTATCATAACTTCAACGAAATTCAAATAATCGAATTTTTCAAACTAAACTCATCTATATTAATCAATTACCTAATTACAGGAAATATTTCTATATTTCATTGATAAGGGGAGGTTTTCCCTCCACTGAATGTAATATTTGAATATACAATAAAAACTATTGAATACTTTTCAAAGTAAATAAAATATTGATCTCAATGAAAATTCATTTCATTAATAACAAGAGAACTATGAGAACTCAAATATTTCTAAGAAAAGGCTATAATAGCCTTATATCTCGGCAACCACACAACCTATGGATGAGTGGTATGTCGAAAAATTCTGGAAAAAATTACCGAAAAAGAAATAACCACTTTAGATCACGATCATGTGAACAGAGTATGAATTACGTTAAAAATTATATAGGCGTACGCCCATCCAACTATCAGCCCTGCCGATCACAGCTTAATAAAAAAATTTCTAAGTACTGTATATTACCATTGTTTAACACGTTAAACGCCATGTGAGTTATATTTGTCTCACGACGAATTTGGTCTGAGGTATTTCGATGCAATATGATGGATTAGATAAGTGTCATTTTCACTTATCAATTGAAAAAGTCGAATCTATAGCTACTCCGATCAATCAGAAAAGACTAATCTACTTATTCATAAATCTATCATTTTCACTAATCTATCGAAAAAGGCGAATCGATCGATAGATAGATCTACTGGCGGATGGATCCGCCCACCCACTAGTTCACCCGTTAATAGGGAACGTGAGCTGGGTTTAGACCGTCGTGAGACAGGTTAGTTTTACCCTACTGATGACTCGTCGTTGCGATAGTAATCCTGCTCAGTACGAGAGGAACCGCAGGTTCGGACATTTGGTTCACGCACTCGCTCGGGCGGGCGGTGGTGCGAAGCTACCATCCGTGGGATTATGCCTGAACGCCTCTAAGGCCGTATCCTGTCTAGTCAAAGGTGGCAACGATACCTTTGTGAGCTTCTATGGGTCGAAAGGCTCAAAACAATGTGACTTTACTAGGCTTCGGACGTGCTCGTCCGTCGTCGCACGAGCCAAGGTTGCCGCTTGGGGCCGATGGTTGGTGGCGGGATCGATTCTTGCTATATCCGACCTGGCCCTCTGGCGGTCGATCATGGGTTCATATTTCGATGTTGAAGCTTTGAATTGTCTGTAGACGACTTACGTACCTGGCAGGGTGTTGTACTCGGTAGAGCAGTTTCCACGCTGCGATCTGTTAATACTCAGCCCTTAGCTTGGGGATTCGTCTTGTCGATTAGACGAGACCCCGTACCGTGATATGTTTTCTCGTTTCGGGATTTCATATCACGGGATCGATGATGGTCGACGCCAGCACGTCGACGGCGGTCGCGTCAGCGAAAGCTCGTGTCCGTCGTTTACGCGTCTGGTCGCGTGGGTACATCGCAGCATGGCGCTGTGTTGTCCTGCGTGGATAGACCAAGTCGGAGTCTGCTCGCAGACTTCGATTTTCGATATTTTTCGATACCGCACGAGCGTAATACTTGTCCGCTGGGGATTCGTCTTGTCGTTTTGACGTGACCCCGTTCTATTATCATAGAAAATGTAAATATATAAGTTTCGTTTGCGAATAGATAGCATAAATCGGTAGCTCGATAGGTTACCATGCCTCGAAATGCCGGCGCGAACTATTCAGCTGGAGATTCGTACTGTCGTTTGGACGAGACTCCGATTGGATTGAAGCACCGATCTGTCTTGTTGCCTCTAACTGACCAGATCGTATGTTGCTGCACGTTTACTCCGAGAGTTAAAACTAGACCCGATTCTAATAATCTCGCACTGCAGTCCTAACAAATAACATAACATTGCGAATAGAACGCATAAATCGGCAGATCGTTGGGTTACCATGCCTCGAAATGCCGGCGCGAACTATTCAGCTGGAGATTCGTACTGTCGTTTGGACGAGACTCCGATTGGATTGAAGCACCGATCTGTCTTGTTGCCTCTAACAGACCAGATCGTATGTTGCTGCACGTTTACTCCGAGAGTTAAAACTAGACCCGATTCTAATAATCTCGCACTGCAGTCCTAACAAATAACATAACATTGCGAATAGAACGCATAAATCGGCAGATCGTTGGGTTACCATGCCTCGAAATGCCGGCGCGAACTATTCAGCTGGAGATTCGTACTGTCGTTTGGACGAGACTCCGATTGGATTGAAGCACCGATCTGTCTTGTTGCCACTAACAGACCAGATCGTATGTTGCTGCACGTTAACTCCGAGAGTTAAAACTAGACCCGGTTCTAATAATCTCGCACTGCAGTCCTAACAAATAACATAACATTGCGAATAGAACGCATAAATCGGCAGATCGTTGGGTTACCACGCCTCGAAATGCCGGTGCGAACTATTCAGCTTGGAGATTCGTCCTGTCGTTTGGACGAGACTCCGACACGATCTGACTTGCCTCCCAGGCCAGTTGATCTTATGTTGCTCGTAATTTCGATGATGCTTGCTAATAACATGTGCGACTAGACGGTGTAATTAGGCGGACAGTTCTACATGTTAGATTAAGAAACCGCGTGGCAAACGATATCACGATCCGATTTGCGTGTGCAGATCTTATATGTATACGATTACTATATATACATAGCAGATCTACCCGCGACGTGGGTCGGAGGCGGAATGATCACCCTAAACTAAAGTTTTTAATATGCAATTTAAGAGGGTATCGCGAAGCATCAAATCAAAGATCTTGCGATTTAAGTTCAATCCGCGAAGCATCTTTTCAATAATATTCTAATAACACTTTCTCGCACTGCATCGCGAAACCTTATCGGTCCGAGAATTGTACGCGTTGCATCGAAGGCATCGAGGGCAGTTTTCTAACACACTTTCTCGTACTGCATCGCGACACCTTATCGGTCCGAGAATTGTACGCGTTGCATCGAAGGCATCGAAGGCCGTTTTCTAGGCACACTTTCTCGCACTGCATCGCGACACCTTATCGGTCCGAGAATTGTACGCGTTGCATCGAAGGCATCGAAGGCAGTTTCTACGCACACTTTCTCGCACTGCATCGCGAAACCTTATCGGTCCGAGAATTTTACGCGTTGCATCGAAGGCATCGAGGGCAGTTTCTAACACACTTTCTCGCACTGCATCGCGACACCTTATCGGTCCGAGAATTGTACGCGTTGCATCGAAGGCATCGAAGGCAGTTTTCTACGCACACTTTCTCGCACTGCATCGCGAAACCTTATCGGTCCGAGAATTTTACGCGTTGCATCGAAGGCATCGAGGGCAGTTTTCTAACACACTTTCTCGCACTGCATCGCGACACCTTATCGGTCCGAGAATTGTACGCGTTGCATCGAAGGCATCGAAGGCCGTTTTCTACGCACACTTGAGCGCACTGCATCGTGACAACTTCTATAAGTTGTCACGCGGTGTATTTTCGTATCTTTATACGAAAATACACCGCGTTGCATCGAAGGCCTCAATTTTTTCATTTCCGCATTAATGAAGTGATACCTTCATAATCGATTCAATCAACACTAACGATGAAACAAACTAGTTAATACAAGGAGAAAAAAAACTCGTTTTAGTTTTCATTCGAACACCTTTTATTATTTAATTTTTTCTAGAGTGCTTTTTCTTCACATATATAGTTTCTATAAATAGGGGCACGCTCAGCAGTGCTTACACATATATTTCGAAAAGTAGGGACAGTGAGAATCTGACATATTTCTTTCTGAGTTCCAGAATATGAAACTCCGACATATACTAGTGCATAAAACAATTTCACCTGAGCCCGCCGCCAATCCGCGTTTCAATAAAATCGTGTCCAACGTAACACAACCTGGTCGGAATATAAGGAAAGCACACATATGGGAAATACGTAATATCAGATGCTGTAGAAAGTTGGTGGATCTCTTATAGGGTGATCTGACCTGATCATATAAAAAGTGACAGTTTGCGTTGACTTCAATCTTTGATAATAGTCCCGCCGTCCACCGGACTACTTATAAGTGAGTGTTGTTTACTTCCGCCGTTAGCCCGCGCCGTCTATTAAGAGAGTACTTTCTACTCCCGCCGTTTGCCCGCCTCCTATTAAGTGAGTAGTTTCTACTCCCGCCGTTTACCTGCACCTTCCCACTTGCTATGATTCACCTACTGCCACTGCTTACCGTTGCCTTCAATCTTTATAATAGTCCCCGCCGTCCACCGGACTACTTATAAGTGAGTGTTGTTTACTCCCGCCGTTAGCCCGCGCCGTCTATTAAGAGAGTACTTTCTACTCCGCCGTTTGCCCGCCTTCTATTAAGTGAGTAGTTTCTACTCCCGCCGTTTACCTGCACCTTCCCACTTGCTATGATTCACCTACTGCCACTGCTTACCGTTGCCTTCAATCTTTTATAATAGTCCCGCCGTCCACCGGACTACTTATAAGTGAGTGTTGTTTACTCCCGCCGTTAGCCCGCGCCGTCTATTAAGAGAGTACTTTCTACTCCCGCCGTTTCCGCCTTCTATTAAGTGAGTAGTTCCTACTCCTGCCGTTTACCTGCACCTTCCCACTTGCTATGATTCACCTGCTGCCGCTGCTTACCCGAAACGAAGTGAACTGCGTAACCTGCGACAGTCGTGGTATTCGCTAATCGCATAACCCGAACTCTTACCTTACTCACGTACGATCTGCGCAGCCTGAATTTCTGGTCTTCTGCTCTCGCCATTCACTCGACATCGCCAAATCCTGAAAGCGGTTAGTTTCGTACACACTTCGCAATGTCTTCTGTTGCATGTGATCAGTAATCAGATGAGCATAAGTACCTGGCGTGTTTTCGATATTAAACGATCTGGTTCCATATGTAGCGACTTTTTCTGCATTACAAATGTTTACGGCCATACCACGCTGAATATGCCAGTTCTCGTCCGAACACTGAAGCCAGCAGCGTCGGGCGCGGTTAGTACTTGGATGGGTGACCGTTGGGAACACCGCGTGCTGTAAACTTTTTTGTGTTCAGTCAAATTCATATTATATTATTATATATATTTATAATATTATTGTGAGATCATATTCATATTGTAACACCCTGTATTATAACATTATTGTTTGATATATTTTCGATTTTGAAATGATATAGCTCTTAAGGTCTTGGTTGTATAGCTGCTTCAGTATATAAACTGGATTGATTTGTAACTACTGTAGGAAAAGTTGATTTATTGTTTTTCATTTGTAATAACATTGTAATGAATAAATAAATAAAATATCATTACAAACCCCGAAACATAAGAAAAATTAAAAATTTTTCCCACGAACCGCTATGCCCCATGCCTCGCAGTGCATCTCAAAAAAAGACCGACCGCTCAAGATACAGGAAGCAACCTCTACGCCACACTCGATCAGAACAGTCGGGGTTTCTCGCAAAGCATCGAACTTTCCATATTTCCGAAAAACACGAATTTCGGTCTAAATTCTTGATGGAACACCCTGTATAATGATAAAATTTCAACATTATATCATTACAAACCCGAAACATAAGAAAAATTAAAAATTTTTCCCACGAACCGCTATGCCCCATGCCTCGCAGTGCATCTCAAAAAAAGACCGACCGCTCAAGATACAGGAAGCAACCTCTACGCCACACTCGATCAGAACAGTCGGGTTTTCTCGCAAAGCATCGAACTTTCCATATTTCCGAAAAACACGAATTTCGGTCTAAATTCTTGATGGAACACCCTGTATAATGATAAAAATTTCAACATTATATCATTACAAACCCCGAAACATAAGAAAAATTAAAAATTTTTCCCACGAACCGCTATGCCCCAGCCTCGCAGTGCATCTCAAAAAAAGACCGACCGCTCAAGATACAGGAAGCAACCTCTACGCCACACTCGATCAGAACAGTCGGGGTTTCTCGCAAAGCATCGAACTTTCCATATTTCCGAAAAAAACAGAATTTCGGTCTAAATTCTTGATGGAACACCCTGTATAATGATAAAATTTCAACATTATATCATTACAAACCCCGAAACATAAGAAAAATAAAAATTTTTCCCACGAACCGCTATGCCCCATGCCTCGCAGTGCATCTCAAAAAAAGACCGACCGCTCAAGATACAGGAAGCAACCTCTACGCCACACTCGATCAGAACAGTCGGGTTTCTCGCAAAGCATCGAACTTTCCATATTTCCGAAAAACACGAATTTCGGTCTAAATTCTTGATGGAACACCCTGTATAATGATAAAATTTCAACATTATATCATTACAAACCCCGAAACATAAGAAAAATTAAAAATTTTTCCCACGAACCGCTATGCCCCATGCCTCGCAGTGCATCTCAAAAAAAGACCGACCGCTCAAGATACAGGAAGCAACCCTCTACGCCACACTCGATCAGAACAGTCGGGGTTTCTCGCAAAGCATCGAACTTTCCATATTTCCGAAAAACACGAATTTCGGTCTAAATTCTTGATGGAACACCCTGTATAATGATAAAATTTCAACATTATATCATTACAAACCCCGAAACATAAGAAAAATAAAAATTTTTCCCACGAACCGCTATGCCCCATGCCTCGCAGTGCATCTCAAAAAAAGACCGACCGCTCAAGATACAGGAAGCAACCTCTACGCCACACTCGATCAGAACAGTCGGGGTTTCTCGCAAAGCATCGAACTTTCCATATTCCGAAAAACACGAATTTCGGTCTAAATTCTTGATGGAACACCCTGTATAATGATAAAATTTCAACATTATATCATTACAAACCCCGAAACATAAGAAAAATTAAAAATTTTTCCCACGAACCGCTATGCCCCATGCCTCGCAGTGCATCTCAAAAAAAGACCGACCGCTCAAGATACAGGAAGCAACCTCTACGCCACACTCGATCAGAACAGTCGGGGTTTCTCGCAAAGCATCGAACTTTCCATATTTCCGAAAAAACACGAATTTCGGTCTAAATTCTTGATGGAACACCCTGTATAATGATAAAATTTCAACATTATATCATTACAAACCCCGAAACATAAGAAAAATTAAAAATTTTCCCACGAACCGCTATGCCCCATGCCTCGCAGTGCATCTCAAAAAAAGACCGACCGCTCAAGATACAGGAAGCAACCTCTACGCCACACTCGATCAGAACAGTCGGGGTTTCTCGCAAAGCATCGAACTTTCCATATTTCCGAAAAAACACGAATTTCGGTCTAAATTCTTGATGGAACACCCTGTATAATGATAAAATTTCAACATTATATCATTACAAACCCCGAAACATAAGAAAAATTAAAAATTTTCCCACGAACCGCTATGCCCCATGCCTCGCAGTGCATCTCAAAAAAAGACCGACCGCTCAAGATACAGGAAGCAACCTCTACGCCACACTCGATCAGAACAGTCGGGGTTTCTCGCAAAGCATCGAACTTTCCATATTCCGAAAAAACACGAATTTCGGTCTAAATTCTTGATGGAACACCCTGTATAATGATAAAATTTCAACATTATATCATTACAAACCCCGAAACATAAGAAAAATTAAAAATTTTTCCCACGAACCGCTATGCCCCATGCCTCGCAGTGCATCTCAAAAAAAGACCGACCGCTCAAGATACAGGGAAGCAACCTCTACGCCACACTCGATCAGAACAGTCGGGGTTTCTCGCAAAGCATCGAACTTTCCATATTTCCGAAAAACACGAATTTCGGTCTAAATTCTTGATGGAACACCCTGTATAATGATAAAATTTCAACATTATATCATTACAAACCCCGAAACATAAGAAAAATTAAAAATTTTTCCCACGAACCGCTATGCCCCATGCCTCGCAGTGCATCTCAAAAAAGACCGACCGCTCAAGATACAGGAAGCAACCTCTACGCCACACTCGATCAGAACAGTCGGGGTTTCTCGCAAAGCATCGAACTTTCCATATTTCCGAAAAACACGAATTTCGGTCTAAATTCTTGATGGAACACCCTGTATAATGATAAAATTTCAACATTATATCATTACAAACCCCGAAACATAAGAAAAATTAAAAATTTTCCCACGAACCGCTATGCCCCATGCCTCGCAGTGCATCTCAAAAAAAGACCGACCGCTCAAGATACAGGAAGCAACCTCTACGCCACACTCGATCAGAACAGTCGGGGTTTCTCGCAAAGCATCGAACTTTCCATATTTCCGAAAAACACGAATTTCGGTCTAAATTCTTGATGGAACACCCTGTATAATGATAAAATTTCACATTATATCATTACAAACCCCGAAACATAAGAAAAATTAAAAATTTTCCCACGAACCGCTATGCCCCATGCCTCGCAGTGCATCTCAAAAAAAGACCGACCGCTCAAGATACAGGAAGCAACCTCTACGCCACACTCGATCAGAACAGTCGGGGTTTCTCGCAAAGCATCGAACTTTCCATATTTCCGAAAAACACGAATTTCGGTCTAAATTCTTGATGGAACACCCTGTATAATGATAAAATTTCAACATTATATCATTACAAACCCGAAACATAAGAAAAATTAAAAATTTTTCCCACGAACCGCTATGCCCCATGCCTCGCAGTGCATCTCAAAAAAGACCGACCGCTCAAGATACAGGAAGCAACCTCTACGCCACACTCGATCAGAACAGTCGGGGTTTCTCGCAAAGCATCGAACTTTCCATATTTCCGAAAAAACACGAATTTCGGTCTAAATTCTTGATGGAACACCCTGTATAATGATAAAATTTCAACATTATATCATTACAAACCCCGAAACATAAGAAAAATTAAAAATTTTTCCCACGAACCGCTATGCCCCATGCCTCGCAGTGCATCTCAAAAAAAGACCGACCGCTCAAGATACAGGAAGCAACCTCTACGCCACACTCGATCAGAACAGTCGGGGTTTCTCGCAAAGCATCGAACTTTCCATATTTCCGAAAAACACGAATTTCGGTCTAAATTCTTGATGGAACACCCTGTATAATGATAAAATTTCAACATTATATCATTACAAACCCCGAAACATAAGAAAAATTAAAAATTTTTCCCACGAACCGCTATGCCCCATGCCTCGCAGTGCATCTCAAAAAAAAGACCGACCACCTCAAGATACAAGAGGATAGAACAGGGGGGACACACGCATCGGATCAGAATGGATTCGAAGCATTTCGAATTCCGAAATTTAGAATGGAACACGAATTTCGGATGGAAATCGATGAAGAACAATGTAAATTGATGATTTCATACATTCCAGACATTCAAAGACGAAATAAAAAAATATGAAAAATTTAGTGGATTTCGAACGCATGTGCAGCATGAAAAAAAAGACCGACCGATCGGAAGATACAGGAAGCAAACTATAGGCCACATCCTCTACGCCAGATCGATGGATTTCAAAAATTGGGGTTGAGGCAATTCGAATTCCATATTTGAAAAAAACGTTTCGGGGCATTGATTGATGATGGAACACTGTCGATAGATAAAATTAATTAACATTATATCATTTAAACCCCGAAACATAAAAAAATAAAAATTTTTTCCACCGAACCGCTATGCTTGCCCATGCCTCGCATGCCATCTCAAAAAAAGAAAAGCGCTCAGATACAGGAAGCAACCTCTACGCCACACTCGATCAGAACAGTCGGGGTTTCTCGCAAAGCATCGACTTTCCATATTTCCGAAAAACACGAATTTCGGTCTAAATTCTTGATGGAACACCCTGTATAATGATAAAATTTCAACATTATATCATTACAAACCCCGAAACATAAGAAAAATTAAAAATTTTTCCCACGAACCGCTATGCCCCATGCCTCGCAGTGCATCTCAAAAAAAGACCGACCGCTCAAGATACAGGAAGCAACCTCTACGCCACACTCGATCAGAACAGTCGGGGTTTCTCGCAAAGCATCGAACTTTCCATATTTCCGAAAAACACGAATTTCGGTCTAAATTCTTGATGGAACACCCTGTATAATGATAAAATTTCAACATTATATCATTACAAACCCCGAAACATAAGAAAAATTAAAATTTTTCCCACGAACCGCTATGCCCCATGCCTCGCAGTGCATCTCAAAAAAAGACCGACCGCTCAAGATACAGGAAGCAACCTCTACGCCACACTCGATCAGAACAGTCGGGGTTTCTCGCAAAGCATCGAACTTTCCATATTTCCGAAAAACACGAATTTCGGTCTAAATTCTTGATGGAACACCCTGTATAATGATAAAATTTCAACATTATATCATTACAAACCCCGAAACATAAGAAAAATTAAAAATTTTTCCCACGAACCGCTATGCCCCATGCCTCGCAGTGCATCTCAAAAAAAGACCGACCGCTCAAGATACAGGAAGCAACCTCTACGCCACACTCGATCAGAACAGTCGGGGTTCTCGCAAAGCATCGAACTTTCCATATTTCCGAAAAACACGAATTTCGGTCTAAATTCTTGATGGAACACCCTGTATAATGATAAAATTTCAACATTATATCATTACAAAACCCGAAACATAAGAAAAATTAAAAATTTTTCCCACGAACCGCTATGCCCCATGCCTCGCAGTGCATCTCAAAAAAAGACCGACCGCTCAAGATACAGGAAGCAACCTCTACGCCACACTCGATCAGAACAGTCGGGGTTTCTCGCAAAGCATCGAACTTTCCATATTTCCGAAAAACACGAATTTCGGTCTAAATTCTTGATGGAACACCCTGTATAATGATAAAATTTCAACATTATATCATTACAAACCCCGAAACATAAGAAAATTAAAAATTTTTCCCACGAACCGCTATGCCCCATGCCTCGCAGTGCATCTCAAAAAAAGACCGACCGCTCAAGATACAGGAAGCAACCTCTACGCCACACTCGATCAGAACAGTCGGGGTTTCTCGCAAAGCATCGAACTTTCCATATTTCCGAAAAACACGAATTTCGGTCTAAATTCTTGATGGAACACCCTGTATAATGATAAAATTTCAACATTATATCATTACAAACCCCGAAACATAAGAAAAATTAAAAATTTTTCCCACGAACCGCTATGCCCCATGCCTCGCAGTGCATCTCAAAAAAAGACCGACCGCTCAAGATACAGGAAGCAACCTCTACGCCACACTCGATCAGAACAGTCGGGGTTTCTCGCAAAGCATCGAACTTTCCATATTTCCGAAAAAACACGAATTTCGGTCTAAATTCTTGATGGAACACCCTGTATAATGATAAAATTTCAACATTATATCATTACAAACCCCGAAACATAAGAAAAATTAAAAATTTTTCCCACGAACCGCTATGCCCCATGCCTCGCAGTGCATCTCAAAAAAAGACCGACCGCTCAAGATACAGGAAGCAACCTCTACGCCACACTCGATCAGAACAGTCGGGGTTTCTCGCAAAGCATCGAACTTTCCATATTTCCGAAAAACACGAATTTCGGTCTAAATTCTTGATGGAACACCCTGTATAATGATAAAATTTCAACATTATATCATTACAAACCCCGAAACATAAGAAAAATTAAAAATTTTTCCCACGAACCGCTATGCCCCATGCCTCGCAGTGCATCTCAAAAAAAGACCGACCGCTCAAGATACAGGAAGCAACCTCTACGCCACACTCGATCAGAACAGTCGGGGTTTCTCGCAAAGCATCGAACTTTCCATATTTCCGAAAAAACACGAATTTCGGTCTAAATTCTTGATGGAACACCCTGTATAATGATAAAATTTCAACATTATATCATTACAAACCCGAAACATAAGAAAAATTAAAAATTTTTCCCACGAACCGCTATGCCCATGCCTCGCAGTGCATCTCTCAAAAAAAGACCGACCGCTCAAGATACAGGAAGCAACCTCTACGCCACACTCGATCAGAACAGTCGGGGTTTCTCGCAAAGCATCGAACTTTCCATATTTCCGAAAAACACGAATTTCGGTCTAAATTCTTGATGGAACACCTGTATAATGATAAAATTTCAACATTATATCATTACAAACCCCGAAACATAAGAAAAATTAAAAATTTTTCCCACGAACCGCTATGCCCCATGCCTCGCAGTGCATCTCAAAAAAAGACCGACCGCTCAAGATACAGGAAGCAACCTCTACGCCACACTCGATCAGAACAGTCGGGGTTTCTCGCAAAGCATCGAACTTTCCATATTTCCGAAAAAACACGAATTTCGGTCTAAATTCTTGATGGAACACCCTGTATAATGATAAAATTTCAACATTATATCATTACAAACCCCGAAACATAAGAAAAATTAAAAATTTTTCCCACGAACCGCTATGCCCCATGCCTCGCAGTGCATCTCAAAAAAGACCGACCGCTCAAGATACAGGAAGCAAGCAACTCTACGCCACACTCGATCAGAACAGTCGGGGTTTCTCGCAAAGCATCGAACTTTCCATATTTCCGAAAAAACACGAATTTCGGTCTAAATTCTTGATGGAACACCCTGTATAATGATAAAATTTCAACATTATATCATTACAAACCCCGAAACATAAGAAAAATTAAAAATTTTTCCCACGAACCGCTATGCCCCATGCCTCGCAGTGCATCTCAAAAAAAGACCGACCGCTCAAGATACAGGAAGCAACCTCTACGCCACACTCGATCAGAACAGTCGGGGTTTCTCGCAAAGCATCGAACTTTCCATATTTCCGAAAAAACACGAATTTCGGTCTAAATTCTTGATGGAAACCCTGTATAATGATAAAATTTCAACATTATATCATTACAAACCCCGAAACATAAGAAAAATGAAAAATTTTTCCCACGAACCGCTATGCCCCATGCCTCGCAGTGCATCTCAAAAAAAGACCGACCGCTCAAGATACAGGAAGCAACCTCTACGCCACACTCGATCAGAACAGTCGGGGTTTCTCGCAAAGCATCGAACTTTCCATATTCCGAAAAAACACGAATTTCGGTCTAAATTCTTGATGGAACACCCTGTATAATGATAAAATTTCAACATTATATCATTACAAACCCCGAAACATAAGAAAAATTAAAAATTTTTCCCACGAACCGCTATGCCCCATGCCTCGCAGTGCATCTCAAAAAAGACCGACCGCTCAAGATACAGGAAGCAACCTCTACGCCACACTCGATCAGAACAGTCGGGGTTTCTCGCAAAGCATCGAACTTTCCATATTTCCGAAAAACACGAATTTCGGTCTAAATTCTTGATGGAACACCCTGTATAATGATAAAATTTCAACATTATATCATTACAAACCCCGAAACATAAGAAAAATAAAAAATTTTCCCACGAACCGCTATGCCCCATGCCTCGCAGTGCATCTCAAAAAAGACCGACCGCTCAAGATACAGGAAGCAACCTCTACGCCACACTCGATCAGAACAGTCGGGGTTTCTCGCAAAGCATCGAACTTTCCATATTTCCGAAAAAACACGAATTTCGGTCTAAATTCTTGATGGAACACCCTGTATAATGATAAAATTTCAACATTATATCATTACAAACCCCGAAACATAAGAAAAATTAAAAATTTTTCCCACGAACCGCTATGCCCCATGCCTCGCAGTGCATCTCAAAAAAAGACCGACCGCTCAAGATACAGGAAGCAACCTCTACGCCACACTCGATCAGAACAGTCGGGGT